>MJUU01066586.1:176483-194854 GCA_002080025.1 Modiolus philippinarum
AGTCATCCCCATCCATCCAAAACTAACATTGATTAAGTCATCCCCATCCATCCAAAACTCCCATGTTTAAGTCATCCCCATTCACCAAAAATCCCATGTTTACTTTAAACCCCATCCATCCAATACTAACATTGTTTAAGTCATCCCCATCCATCCAATTGCAGTACTAACATTGTTTAAGTCATCCCCATCCACCCAAAACTCCCATTGTTTAAGTCATTCCCATCCACCCAAAACTCCCATTAAGTCATGCTCATCCACCCAAAATTCCCATTGTTTAAGTCATCCCCATCCACCCAAAACTCCCATTGCTTAAGTCATCCACATCCACCCAATAACTTCCAGATGTTCATGCAAGTCTACCCACAGAAGCAAGTAAGATTGAAAGCTGTGAATCATTACCCATCTAAAACATTATTCAGGGAAATGATGATTAGATGACACATTTGAATTACCGGTACATGTATAGACCAATAATGAATGAATTGCCCTGATTGACCTGGTGTCAATTGGAGTAAATTGCATCATATAACATTGCGACGTCCAAAAATCTATATTGTGACGTTGAAATTTTCTGGGAAGATTCACAAATTGGAAACTCGTGTATTAAGAATTAAAAGTCCAGCCTTAGCTTTGAACACAACCAATATGGGACAGACTTGTTGGTCATTGGAAAAGTTCTTCATGTACTGGTATTCTATACGATAAAAAAAGTTAATACATTAATACATCGAGAGGGAATCACTAATGAATTCACATTGTTGAGCCAAGTGTGATATGTAATTTATCTATTTGTAGCCCTTCAGGCTAATTTTTATGCTCCCGTGACAAAAAGTCAGGGGCATATTGTTTTACCCTTGTCCGTCCCTCTGTCCGTCCGTACGAATGAAAAACACAACTATTCATGTTTTTTTAGAAAGTTTGCAAACAAATTCCAACTATAGCTACTTTAAAGGAATCTAACTTACAATAAGTAGATGTGCACACACATATCTTTTGGAATATTCAATATGGCCACGGTTGCCGTTGCTATTGAAACTGGAAAAGGGCAGGAAAATTCAAAGTGCCTCAAAATGGATGAAACTTTACAGGAAGATTGCCTAGCACCCATAGAATTTATTTTCAGGCTCAGAACTTCCCTTTTATATTTTTTGTAAAAAGGGGAGGTATATCATTGTGTCCGTACTTTTACTGTGTACTGTACTGTATATTTCAATAGGTCTGGAATCCAGTCACTCCTGCTTACTGGTATTAATTTGAGGTGATCATTTTCTGTCTTCAATTACAGAAGAGTTCCTATCTTGAAAGTCCTGTATTCTCTGTTTATCAGTGTAGATAATTATATTTTATACTTCACAGCACTTTGAAAATCCAGATGAAGCTAAAATGGCTGTAGCAAACTTAGATGGAACAGATTTTGAAGGATCAAAGTTAAAAGTAGAGGTAATAGTCAGATACATTAACTTTTTCTGCATTAGAAGTAATGATTTATTATATATAAATAGACTAATTGATCAGACAGGGATCCGGAAAATTTTCCACCCCATTTCGGTCATTTATGTAACTGAAGCATTTTACATTGTCTTCCCTCCCCCATTTTTTCAATGATGGAGATTTAAGTTACGTATTCAAAGCAAGCGGTTGATTTCAGCCTTATATTTTGATGACTGAGATTCAGTCGGTTGATAATTAATGTTTATTAACTGAAGTGATGTCCAATTGTAAAAATTAGTAGACGTTTTCTTCTATGACAAAAATGCAAGTAAACTGGAAATGATACCGGTGTTGTAACCTTGAACAAAATCGGAAACGGCTATGAATGCATTGTATTCACATTAAAATTTTAAAGACTTCTTGGTGAAGAAAATTCAGTGGGAATAAAATATCATTTATTTACAGTAACATTGGATTTTATCGATCTCCCAATTAATTTTACCCATACGCGATCGGTGAGTAAGTAAAAATGAAAGAACCGTTAGTAAAATATTGAAAATAAAAAGGAAATATAATGTTGAGCTGAAATTACTTCTCAAAATCTCCATTTTAAATGCTTCCCTCGCCTTTGTTTCAAGTAGTAACCCTTTAACACATCATCAGAAGTGTAATTAATTCGTGATTGGCAATCAACAAAGGTGTTACAATCACCTGTTAATCTGATTATAGGTGATGACATGTTTATTTAATAATTACCTTTCGACAAATCACATCAAATTTAATTTCAAGTCAAATTCTACATGCATTGTCTGGAAGAATGTCCGATTTTTCTACATACAATTTTTTTGAATGTCAGAAAGGTGGAAATTCAGTTCGGTCAAAAATTGAGAATTTGGGTCATGACCGATAAAAAAGTGGCATTTTTGATCACCACAGATGAAATGACAACAAAATGCTCTTTTTGCCATATCGCCTTGGACACAATATAATGACATTTCATGTGTCATTTATGATGAAAAATAAAACTCAACACAGAATCTTTTCACTGTTTTTTTCTGACAGTGTAGACATTTCTTGAAATAAAACTACCATTTTTAGTACTTGGCTGCATTATTTTTTTTATAATATCTTGGTTAAAAAATGAATCATTTGCTAAAATTGAAATATCACCCCTTATAAGGAAAACTCTTAATTCTAGTCTAATTAAATATCTAAACCACACTACAGCTATTTGATAGAGGGCATATTTAGATATAACTAGAAGAAATATAGTTTCCATAACGAGAACTAGTTGAT
This sequence comes from Modiolus philippinarum, assembly GCA_002080025.1. Classification (NCBI taxonomy): domain Eukaryota; kingdom Metazoa; phylum Mollusca; class Bivalvia; order Mytilida; family Modiolidae; genus Modiolus; species Modiolus philippinarum. Next base: position 179,214 of record MJUU01066586.1, read on the forward strand.
TATGAAATTTCTCACATCGAGTTAAATAAATTTTGCAAATGTTTGAAAGCGAGGCTTGCCGAGCATTTAAACATTTGAAAATTTATTTAACGAGATGTGAGAAATTTCATAATTAACATGTTTAAGTTTTAGAAACTGTTTCTCTAATGACTGGACGAAAAACACCGAGGATTGTATTCCGAATAAATTTGGCGGGAAATGTCACGAAACTTGTTCTCCTCTCTAGAGAGGAGAACAAATGTTTCCACACTGTTCAGGAAATGTGAAAACTTGATAGAAATTAGAGAAAAAAATTTTCAATTTGGTCTATTTTTGAAGAAATTATTGCAAAAATTGTATGACAGATGCTGATATTTTCCCACTTTCAGACACTTTCAAATTAGATATGAGGCTGAAAACAAGCTAATCAAAGCTTAAAGTAACATAAATTTAAAGTTGATACATGGATGAAAGTAAATACAAAAAAATTCACAAATGTATTCAATACTTTTTTATTTAGAACCTAGTAAATGCTTTAGTAAGTTGTCTACGGATGGGACATAACTGAGAATATATGTCCTTATGCATATTATTTTTACTTGCTCAGACATCTTATTTACCATATCTTGATAGGAGACATATTTAGACAATACCTAAAAAAGATTATTCTTTATATGGTTTATTTTTAATGAAGTGCTGGGATGAATTGCTGTCTTTACTCTGTTTTAAGACACTTGAGAACAATATAAGGGACAAAGAACAACCTTATCAAAGCTCATATTAGCTTTAATTTTATGTTTAGACATGAACAAAAGTAAATACAGATTTCTTCAAACAAAAACATTCAAAATTTAATTACATTTATAATTTATAAAACCATGATCAAAATTTCTACGGATGGGACAAGCCTCAGAAATATGGAATAAGTATTAGATAAACACAATGTAAAACCATTGTAAGGTTATCATAGACCATTTTGCTTCTAAACTAAACTTTGTATGAAATGTTCCGTGACATTAGTATTTTTGAACAACTTAAAATGAATTTCAGCCAAGACCTGAGCACTGATAAAATAAAATTTCACGTAATAAATATTCAACTGCAACAGAAATACAGCTGAAATTGTTTTAAAACCTTTTTTAAACACTCTGTAGTATTTGTTTGTTAAAATGATTTGATATAAAAGTACAAGTGAAGAATTTTTCAAGAATTTGAATGTGTCTACGGATGGGACAAACCATAAAAATTGAAGCCTCCTAGATAATAAGTCAAATCACTTCATATTTTACTATATTCTTTCGAATATATACCATAAATTTTACCCTTACTTTAAAAACAAAAAATAACAAGCATAATTTTCACAGTATTTTGAACAATTCACAGTCACAATAAACATGATAAAAACTGAGGTTTTGGTTTGTACACAATTATATACAAGCTTTTCTGTGCAAATACTTCTAAATGGTTTTAGTTTATGGTACATTTAATTAAAAAAAAACCCAAATATTGCAGTACTAGTTTCAAAAACTATGAGCCAGTGTGTGTTTTTAAGTGTGTTTACGGATGGGACATGTGTCTACGGATGGGCAGGGATTAACGGTCGCCCAGTCGCAAATGCGACCAAAATTTATGGTGGGCGACTTTTGTTTTATGTCCCTGTCGCCCAACTGGCGACCAAAAAATTCCTGGTCAAGTTAGATTTTTTTCGTGAGATGTGCTAAATATAACTAATTTTTCCCAGACTATCTAAAAATATAAATTACACTGTGTAATGCTTTGAGTTTTTCATAGTCCTCATGTAATAAAATCCGATAACTTTCGAACGACGAGACAGGAAGTCGATAACGCATAATGTTTGGCTTTTCCATTATTTGCGTGATAGGGAGTGAAGGGAACAAATGGAATAGCCAGTTTATAATGACGTAGTTTTCCCTTCTTCTTTCTTATAGATTTTGATGTTGTGTTTTTGTTTAAAGGGTAAAGGGGTTTTTACGAACGAAATGTACCGAAACGCTAGTCGATGTGTCCATTCTTAAAAATTATTAAATAAAACCGTGTATTGATTTTTAGCTGTGAGTTCTCCAATTCTGGAGGGAATAATAATAGCAATTTCCGGTTTAAAGCTATTTACACTTTGTAAACATGTGGCGGTGGGTCGAGGATGTCAGTGAACCAAAGTCAACCAAACGAGGAAAAACTTGAATATTTCAAGGATATTCAGAGGATGAAGATGATGTGTTTTTCAACCTTTTGGACTTCACCAGTGACTGGTTCATTAAATGAAATTTAATTTCAATCACTTCCTTATTTTCTGATTTCTATAAAAACTTAAAATACAGTGGAATTTTATTTGAGTTTTGCAGATGGCAATTTTGTGACCAATTTATGTCTTTTAAGTGCAAATAAAAAAACTGCTTGAAAACCACAAACCAAAACATATAAGCTGATAAAGTGAGAATCATCCCATCAGTTAATCCAATAATCCAAAGGCAATGACAACATTGGAAGCACAAAGATGCAGAGACATCAGACACAAAAAAAAACAAATTACATTCAAGGCCTTCAGTCTATATCAACAAAAGAAAATGAAAATTAATCGAATAAGGGATATGGAGTAAATTCACATGACAGAGTCTCTACAAATACGTGGTTAAAAAAGTAACAGATCAACGCTTTTATTTTTGTTCATCATCTTTAAGTCACCACGAGTTAGCCTAGGGTTGTCTCCTTGTAAAGTTGGGCTTCTAAATTTTAAGTTGGGCCCCTAACTCTCTCAGTAGTAGTAGCCCAGCTGGCTCCTGGAGAAAAAAAATAAAGCATATTCCCTGATGGGACTTTGCCACATTTTGTGTCATAAAATTTTCTTGTTGGAGAATTTTTGTAAAACTATCTGTCATTCATATAGTACAACTAACTTGCAAAAAACTGAATGGTTTATTTAATCAGCCTAAAAGCATAAATCAAAGTAGCATGTGTGTCTACATGTGTCTACGGATGGGACAAAAAACCCTTCAGTTTTTAAAAGAGCACCAAATCTGATTAAAATAAATCTTTTAGTGTTGAGTAAAGGAAATGTTCATAAAACATATAGTTGTATTAAATGTTGTAATTTAAAATACAGATTTTAACTCATGTAGCAACATTTAAAAAAGCACTAAAAAGCGTAACGAATGGTATGTTCAGTCTTTACGGCATAGCTCTGGCAAATTTGATCAGATTTTCACAAAATAACTTGTAATAGAAAGCTGAATATATTTCACACAACAGAAGAAGTATTTATAAATGTTGAGTGCTATATTATTTTGAAAAAGGGTGTTTTTCAAATGACACATCGTAACGATCATTTTTGGGTGATATTTGGTCGAAAAAATGTAAAAATTGAAAAAATTGGGAAGCAAGACCAACACCAATTTTTTTTTCTTTCAATAACAATATGTATGCTTCCTTCTAGTAAAAAAAAGGGAGAATATTATGCTAATGTGATAAAGATATAAGCTTGTAACGAGGTTTTCATTTGAAAATGTCATTTTATTGTGTCCAAGGCACATATATAGAAATATATTAAGAGCAAATAAGTTCATTACGTCAATCATTGTGGTTGTGTGAAGAAGAAAGAAATTTCAGATCAAAAAGGTTTAGATTCTGTCATTTGTTTCTATATGGGGAAAAATTCTCAAAATATGGATGATCACAGATATGTTACTGGTGGAATTCTTATACAAGTTAAAAAGTGGTGCAAGTCTATAAAACAGTATTTCAAGGACAAAATAGATATAATGAAAATACATGAACAGATGGCCAATTCAGAAGTGTTATGGCATAATGGGACCATAATTGTTTTTATTTGGCTTTTATCAATATATAGTAGAACTTAGATGGCTCGAATTGCAATAACTCAAACACCATGGATGCCTCGAACCTTTTTCGTGGTCCCTTTGTTCGANGTTCCCTTGAAAACAGATGTCTTCCAAGTCTGCACTACATTCAAACATGAAATCATTTGGCCTGAGTTTGAAACAAAACAAACAAAACTTTGGAACAAAAGCTCTCTTTAAAATTATGTCCTGCAGATCTATCTCTTATCTAAGATGACAGGCAGTGGTAAAAAAGTTGAATGTTGGACCAAAAAGAATAAAGGTTACTTTACATAGTTTGAGAATGAGACTCTTTAAACTTAAAAGTTTATTTGACTATATGTATCAGCCATTGTCAATGTGAGTGATACAGGTTATTGAAAGCCTATAGCTATTGTTTCATATTTTCTGTTACAACTGTAGTAATTATTTTTCTTTTTTTCTTATTTAAACACCTTTACCCAAAAAACTGTGTATATTTATATATTATCTCACAAATTTTCACGACAAAATTTACAAAATTAATGGAAAAATATTATATTTTTTCATTTTTGTTATATTTTACCCTAAAATTTACACTATTATTTAAAATATTCATTCATTTTGTCAAACTATGTTTTACTAATTTGTTAAATAAAGTTTATATCTGATCATGCTAATCAGGACATAAAATCAAGCTCCTTACTGTACCCCTTCATAACTACTAAAACAACAATATTTAATTATGTGATTTTAAGAATGTTGGCATTCAGGGAACACACCGATGATATTACAATAAAAACAATAGGACAAGATGTTGTCAAAATAAGTGCCCCAAGCCCAATGGAAGTTTATACCATGACAAAGTAATTATAATAAATTGGTATCGAAGATGATTTGTCCTGGGCTGCTAACAATCAAATGTAAAGGCTTCAAAAAGGCAATAATAATTTCATGTCTAAATAATTTATTGATATCTTTTTTTGCTGAAACTTGCTTTTCTAAAATTTTAATGGCAGGAAAACATCGTTTACTTGGGCATAAACAAAGTGGGACAACTTCTATTGAATATTATTCCAGGTAATTTTGCATGGCTGTTCTCATTTTTGAGAACGATTTAAATGAGCAACTTTTTGCTAGAAACAATAAATAAACAACTCAAAAGCATAATTCTTTTATTTATTTAATCTTATTCATAAAATAAGAAATACAAATTTATATATACATTACCTGTAAAGATTGGGATTGATGAAAATATACTTATCGATTGCCGAATTTTGTTGAAAATTCACCTCAAAACTTTTGAAAACTTTATTTTTTTTACTATTTTTCAAAATCCTTAAATAATGGGGATTTCAAATGTCTAAAAAATAGAGACGATACAGTAGATTCCTGTAAAAACAAAATTTTTATCCTGAACAATTGAACAAAGAACGAAATTATTAACCGATTTCAACGTAAACATTTTCGTTTTCACTCATGTCGCCATTTTGATGATGCTGATCCCTAGACGAAATGAAGTAAAAATACAGATTCTTAAGCGAAACTAAATTTGAATAAAGAAATGTACTCCTACATATTATTGACCATGATGGAACAATTTGATTGTACTTGAAAAAGGATCAGGCACATTTACAAGAATTTTTTTCCAATTTATTTTAAATTAAATGCAAGGGAAAATAATATCAGTCCTAAATCATGAAAGTACAAAATGTAACATATTTCCCAAAATATCTTCAAAGTTCATATCATTATCTTATAAATGAAATCTTCATAATAGGAAGACTGAATGAAGAAACATCTATAGACAGGTTCCAAATAAACGTATGAATTTATTGTTACTACTGAACATTTGCAAACCCAATCAAGTCTGATAAGTCTTTTCATAAAACAACGATTTCAATAATGTCTAGCATCTGTTAATGTGAAATACCAGATTTTCAAAGAAATATATACGTACTTGCCTACTGATTTACTTCAGAATTTCTAGTTGTTCTGTCTTCAGTTTAATGAACTTTTTTTTTTCAAATTACATAAGCTATAAATGTCAGTATGTATCATTTCTATCAAATAACCAATACACATTTTTTTCTTTGATTTGTATTATGATTCCTGATACTCTGTTTGGATATTCAGTCAAATATTTTGGACAAGTGATAATTTCATTCGGACAAGTAAATTTCCATAGGTACTTGTCCAAAGAGACAAGTTTGAAAAAAAGTTATTGTAGAGGCCTAATACCCTCATTGGATAGAGAGTAATATTGCATTGACCTTGTGCGTCTTACCATTTCTGTGATTTTTTTCTTTGCTTCTACTGTAGAATTTATTTCAAACTTAATAGCTTCTACATGGTTAGCAGAAACTATTGGGAAATGATATTGAGTGTGCATCCATTTTCAATGTAAATGACATTTTTACCTCACCAGTGAAGAAGAATGGCACAGTCAGTGAAGCGTGTATCATTAAATTCAGTCGAAACATAAATGATAATTTTACAGAAATTTGTGTTGGATGGCAGAACCATCAGTTTAACACTTCATTTCAGACCAGATATATTTATGTTGTAAAAATGGTAAGGTAGGCCACATTTAAAAAGTAAAATTAAACATAATTTCTGTTTAATTTTACTTTTTAATTGTGGCCTACCTTACCATTTTTACTTTATTTTTTTTCACATTAATTTGTGGCCATTGCACAACATATATTTTTAAATATTTATGTTGGCCTGCCAGGCAAAACCGACACTTCTAATTTTAAGGACTCTTGTGAAGTTAGTTACAAAATCTTTGTTACATAATAAACAGTAGATCTTTGATGGCTCGAACTTGAATAGCTGGAACACAATGGATGTCTCGAACCCATTTTCTGGTCCCTTTGTTCAAGTTTGGACATAGTTCGATCTTGATAACTCAAACACTCCTCTAGCTCAATTTGTTTTCATCGGTCCCTTTGGTGTTCTAGCCATTTAAGTTCGACTGTACTTAAAAAACAATTTTTGTCTCCCTTTTCTCCCCTAGATTTATACTTGGTATGCAGTCTTTGTGATTAGTAGAAAGGACCTATAAATATTAGTCCTAAAGGACATGTACTTCTTGTTTTACAAAATTTGGACATAAATTATACGGCCATACCAGTTTGGTTCTCCCAGTTCAAAAAATTTAATAGCTAATTTTGCCAGGAAAATCACTGAGTAAAACTAAAGTAGCTATATAGCTGGACTTTTTTTGGCTGTCATTAGAGTATAATTTGTAGAATTTAAAAAAATTTCATATTGACAGTGTTAAATTTTACATCAGTCCTTTAGAAATGATATACTATGAAGTTTCAAATGAGAATAATCATACTGAATGTCATTTATACCTGAAATTGTCACAGGTAGAAATATGTGATCATAATAAAATACAAAACACACATACATAAACACACAAAAACCAGTCATTGAAAAAATTGGACTTTATTTTGATGTAAGGTAATAATTTATTGACTTTTCACAGATTATTATAATAGTTTCATTAGATAAAGATTTTAGTGTTTCGTTATTACTTACAGTGTTTCTAACGACAGATCGAGACCTAAAGGTGCTCCTATGAGAGATATGTATCCCAGAGATCCATATCCGCGAGATCCATATGATCCTTACTATAGAGACAGATACTTGCCACCACCACCAATGGACAGATTAGATAGATACAGACCCTACCCAGATCCATACGACAGACGACCTTTGCCACCTCCTCCACCACGTGACCCATACTTCAGGGAAAGAGATCCATACACAAGACCTCCCCCAGAGTATTATGGAGGAAGTTTAAGTGGTAGAAGGTCACCGCCCACAGCTGCAGCTCCAGCCAGGTATTATAATTGACTGTTGTATCTCTCTATAAAACATGATAAAGTTGATGGACACATGGGCATTCAATTTTGTATTTGAAAGATGTAGAGCATTCGCTTTAATACTGTTCAATCCAGAAATTTTGTGAAAAATCTCAATTAATGGCATGTTGTATACATTTTTTTGTTTTAAACCATAGTTCAGATTATCGAGTATCTATATGAAAGAATACTTCTGGAGAAAAGTTTTATTTCCATATTTTTCTGTGCATTCTGTATAAACTTAGGAAAAAAAATGACAGGATGGGTTCTGCAGTGGTGCTGATTTGTCACAAACTTATGGATAGAAATAAAAGTGTGTATCTAATTCAAACACTTTTGATTACACTCAAAATCACTATAAAATAGAAAAAATGACAAATAGATAATATTTTTTTCAATGTTTAAGTTCTTACAATTTGCTAACATATTTTATAAAATAGTTTATGGATTAATGAACCTAGATTATAACTACTAGGTTGAATTACAATGCAGCTGTGATAAATTTCCATGTATTTATCATTTCAGAGATCCATATTATGATTACTATGAAACCAGAAGAACAAAGTAAGTGTATTTTTAAAAGTATTATTATAGATAATTCACAATATTAATTTATGTTAATTTATGGTCAATATGATGTTAAAAATTGTAAAAAGAAGTTTTGGTAGTTTTGTTCTTGTTTTGTAATGGCTATTGAACATGTGTGTATTGTTTATTGATTTTCATTTAAGTAAAGTGAAATAGCCATAAGAAGATTTAAATATAAAAAAGGAAAAATTATTAAAAAGATTTACTTTTAAAAAGGTCAAAACCCTAAAAAAGTGGCATCTTCTTTCAACACTTTCAAGTTTCTGAAGTAGTAGGATGAACTGTCTGTGTGTATTTAGTCATTTTGTTTAATCATGTATTGTTATGCGCTGTTTTATGACTGGTTTTGATCTGACGGTACTGAACATGGAAAGCATATGATAAGATTGACAACCAGATCAGATGTGGAAGAAATTTGTGTCGGATTGAATAATATGTCTTTGCTTGAAATGGTTTGTAAGATAAAATCAATGGAAATATCTGTTCTTCATTGATGTAGTCAAGACATTGAAAATCATGATCTTCATCAAAACGGTAAGCGATCACAAGTTTTAAGTTCATAATAAACTTTTGGATGTGGTGTCAATTTCATTTTAGCTTTCTGTATAGTTAAGAGTCCATTATTTTAATTTGTTTTATTGAACAATATATTTGACAATTTTTCCTGTTTGTTTATCGTACAGCTATCCAATACCACCACCACCACCGGGAACAACTGCTCGTATGTCGCCACCTAGAAGCCGCGTTCCGGCACCATATTGAGTCGCAGCGGAAAGGAAAGCGAGAAGTGAATTCAGCCTACGGATTTACGTGATATCCTGTTCGACCAGGCGGAATGGATAATTCGCAATCATTGTAATTAATTAATTCGTTTTCATGACATTTTTATACAAAAATCGTGACTATGTCGTTCATTCATTTTTACAGATTTTAATGGAAATGTACATTCATTATTTATAATGTTTTATGAATTCATACTATGTCGGTTTGTATCATCCGAATAAAATTAATCTCGTGAGTCGAGCTTAGTTTATTTTGTTCCTTACGCTACTGTAGATGTTCGTGGTTGTTATTAGCAGAACGCTTTCACAAACATAATTAGAATATGGCAGATTCCAATAATATTAAGCTTTTCATTTTATCAAACTCGGCCTCAGTTGATCTTTTTTAGAAAGACTTCAGAAGTTTTTTTTCAAACATAACTATTAAACATAAAAATCACAATTACTTGGGATGGGTTTTTTTTTTAATTTTATTATGCTAGCTTTCTCATTTTAAAATCATTTTGATCATCATTTCTCATTAATCATATTCATCTTTATCATCATAATCATTATCATTGGTTCATATGTCATATTTCTGCTAACTCATGAGGAATTTTTTTAATAACAACTACAGTTGTGTTGCAAGAATTTTTTTTTGTCGTCATATGTAAACATTTTGTTTTTATAACAGAAAAATAAACTGATTATGAAATCCTATATGAAATATCTGAATTTGATTGTTTAGTCTGTTGCAAATTTTCTTGTCACCTTGGATAATATTTTAGAATCTTGAGATGTATGAATAAAGGGCTACGCCGAGCATAGCATGATACGACTGCAGAATGTTGACCACTGAAATTTGAACAAGTGTAATTTAAAGTGAATGTGGACACAGTAAAGAGCTTAATACCATAATTAGATGGACATAATAAGGAGCTTGACACAGTAATTGGCTGGACACGGAGTAGGCCTGGGGAACATAAAAATTAGCCCTTTTAATCCCTTAAAGCCATGAAAAACTGTATTGACATACATTTGTACTACTGAAAGCTTACATCAAGAGAAATCAGAAGTAAAAAAAAAAAACAACATTAAAATCATATAAAAATAAAGATTAAAGATATTTTGAAAAATAGTACTTTTGGCACCTTGTCCCCTTATAGCTAGGAAACAGCAAGAGATACACCAAATCTGTTGACACCTTACGAAAAGCTTACAAAAAGAGGAATCCAAAGAAAAAAATCCCATCGAAATCCATTGAAAGATTTTACATATTTTGAAAAATAGCAATTTTGGCCTTTTTAAGCCTTAAAGCTCGGAAACGGTAAGAGATACGCCAAATCTGTTGGCATGATGCTGAAAGCTTACAACAAGAGGAATCCAAAGAAAAAAATCCCACCCAACTCTGATGAAAAATAAAAATTTTAGGTAATACACATTAGCAATTTTGGCCCTCTTTGGAACCTCATTTCTCGATAAAGAAACAAGATATAGAAAATATGATGGTGCAGTGCTAGTTAACTTTTCATAACGAATCCATTGCAAAAAACTGCATCAAAATCGGACTAAAAATAAGAAAAATAAAAATTTTGAGATTTGCCCCCTTTGGGGCCCATTTATTTCATGAACGGTACATGCAACGTAAAATCTGTTGACATACTGCAGACTGGAGGTTTTCTCAGGAGTACACTAAAAGAAACCCCATCAAAATTTGATAATTAATAAATATTCTACAGCCCAATATATGAAAAGAACCAATTTGGCCCTTTTCTTCAAAACGGATGGGGCCAGTATACCCAAAACAAATCAAAGCCTTCCTTTTGTGCCAAGAAACATTGTGTTAAAATTTCATAAGTATTTATCAACTAGAATTTAAGTTATCGCACGGAAACGAAGTGTCCACAGACGCCAAAGATGCCACCGACGACGCCATATACGACCTCAAATTTTTTTTTGCGGTCATATAAAAAAGATAATGACCAAAGTGTAAAATGCAGCATACTTCCTCATAAACAGTCACCCATTGTATTACCAGTCTTTAGCTTTTTTAATGAAGCAGCTTTTTAATCAAGTCAAAGAGGACTATGTCAATGTTTTGCCTTTGATTTAAATGGCAATGTTGAAAAGTGGGTTTTTCAGTGTATAATAAATCGCTTTTAGTGGTGAAATTGTTCTGGGTAAAACTTTTTCTCAAAATTCATTATCCTAGCCTATTTGAATTAAAAATTTTCTTTTCTTTGTGTAACATGCTGAAACCTATTGCTTATAACCAAACATTTATTACTGTCTAGATAGTTAGATTTATACATGCTAAGGAATTTGTCAGATTCTTTTGTTCTTAAACAAAACTATATTACAGCTATATTACGTTTTTGATGAAAGCAAAAAAAAATTGTGCCGTCATCAGTAATGTCAATAGACAATACAGTATTTTATGATGCTTAAGTTACAGTAAGTAGACGAATACTTATGAAATTTTATCAACAAAAGGACACCTGGAATTGGTTCAAACTTGCAGGGACAAATGTCTGGAGAACTATTATCATATCCCTGGCGTAGGAATTGGTGTCATTGGTAAAACTTTAATGTTTCCTGTAGAATGGAGACCTGAAGAGCTAGGATGTTGATATTGGGTATATTTGGCTGCCCTAACAAAATTACGTTTGTTTTACCTGTAGGGTCCCCCTTGAGTGGCTTGCATACTTCTGCTTAAATTTACATTTAAGGAGGCTCACTCCTGATGTTGTTTATATCCAGGATTTCTTGAAACCTGTTTATATATTATTAAGCATTGTAGAACTAATGAAATGGTAAAAAGAAATATATAGGTCCGTGGGCTTTTAACGGATATGGAAGACATTAAAAATTTGGCGGGAAATGGATTTCTCCAGATTTCCCCCTAATAGACGAATTTCATATTTACGGGATGACTGCTAATTTAGCATGTTTTTCAAAGGGACGTCACTCGCTAACACCCGTCATTTTGGTTTTCGGTCTCATTAGGGAAAGGACGGGCAGCAAATATTTTCTTTGGCAACGGTTACGATTTTCACTGTGGTAAGTACCTGAATAGCTTGAAACAATTTATTTAAAGACAGTCGAGATATTACCCCTAGTCCAGTGATAGATACCGATGTATTCAAAATCTACTGCTGTCCCTTATTACAATGGAACCGTAAACCTGACTGTCGGGTCAGTAGGTTATTTCCCTTTGTGAAAAACGTTATAAAAACGGAGCCAAAGTCGGGATAAGAAATAAACATGAAAGTGGTCTATTTAACATTAGGCCTACTTTTTGTCTAAAAGTTCGGGAGTTATACATGTATCAAGAATTTTATGAAAACTTGTTAGGTGTCTCAATTTGACCTATAGAAGACATTCATGAAATAAAAACTGGAGGAATTCCAAAATCTGACACAAATTCAAAAATGTGATGAGTGAGCCACCTTAAGTTCATAACTCAGTCACTGTACATGATAGGATCATCTAACCTTGTCTATGCATGCATCTCAGATGGTAGGTCTGCATCCCTTCAAAATAAGGGCACTTTGACTTACATTTTCGGCTTACTTGACTTGCATTAAGTTTATGTCCCAGTTCAGATTTTGGCCACTTTATAATAGGATCAACTTACCTTATGAAGCAAGCTTTTCTGATAGTAGGTCAGCATCAAGGAAATATAAGGTCACTTTGCCCTACGTTTTCTGCTTGAATGACTTGCATTGAAATTTAATTCAATTTAGATGATTTAATGTCTCGGTCATTGTACATGGTAGGATCATACAACTTGGGTATACATGTACTTCTAGTGGCAGATTGATTGCATTCAGTCAGAGTTCAGATATCTAACTGTATAAAGTAGAATCATCTTACCTTTTGTATGCATGCATCTCTGATGGTAAGTCAGCATCCAGGCAAAATTAGGTATCTTTCGTACATTTTCTGCTTGATTGACTAGTATTCAAGTTTTCGTCCGAATTAAGATCCCAGTAACTGTACATGGTATGAACATCTTACTTTGCATTTGCATGCATCTCTGATGGTAAGTCGGGACCCTGGCATAATTGGATTCTGTTACCATGTGCCATTATGAGGTGCACTTTATAATTGATGATTGCCTACATTTCTCAACCTATGTTGAATGGATTGATTTCAATCTTTTAAAGAGCCTTCTGTACTTCTGTTGGATATGTACTTGAGGAAATGTTGTCTTAGTTACAAAATGTACTGAAGCATGAATTTTTCATCACAATTTTCTCAGCATCAATTGAAATGATTGATTTCTTAATTGACATTCTGCCTCTCTGTATGATTGGTTGTAAGGAACCTTGCTGGACATGTATTTCATGAATGACAGAATGTGGATTTAATTGCAAAATGTAGTGAAACATGAAGTGTTGTAGGCAGTATTATTTTCTACTGGAGGGATCAATTTTTATATGACAGCAAAAAATTTGAGGTTGTATAATTGTATGGTGCTGTCATTGTCATGTTAGTCATAGTTGTCTGTAGAAACTTTTGTTTTTTGTTAATTACTTAAGTTTCATTTGATTATATGTTTTGAAATCCTTGGCAGAAAAGGAAGGCTTGGACAGGTTTTGCTAAGTGTGGCCCTGCCTGTTTTAAAAAAGGGGCCAAAAAGGGGTTAAGTCAGGTGTTTTCATATATTTTGCTGTACAGTATTTATTATTTATCAGACTTAAATGGGGTTTCTTTCAGTGTGCTCCAGAGGAAATTTCCAATCTGTAGTATGCCAATGGATTTCACGTCGCATGTTGTACGGTTCATGAGATAAATGAGGCCAAAAAGGGGCAATTCTCAGAAAAATTATTTTTTCTATTATTAGTCCATTTTTTATGCATTTTTTGCAATGAATTCCTTTTAAAAAAATTAACTTGGCACTTAACTATCAGATTTCTGATAGCTCATTTCCTTTCCAAGCTATGAGGAACCAAACTAAGCCGAAATTGCAAATGTGTAGATTACCTATAATTTTTAAGGCAGGGTCTCTGCCTTCTAGCTGTTGTGTAAAGCCATCTTGAAACTAGGCCAGACATTTACATTTAGGAGACTCCTTCATATGAAAAGAGCCCGAATGATCCAGACTATCGTCAAAAAACGTGAACGGCTTACCAGTTATTCATACGTAGGAACAAAAAATAATCCATTCATTTGGCGATACAGTGTCCATTTCATGATCAACTACATCGTTTTATGTGTGTATTGTATTTATTCAATATCTTTTGAAAGATGCAATGTTTTTTTTTTTTATCTCAGAGGACTTTAATTGACATTCGAAATTCACGATTCGGTTCATTCATAAAAATTTCCAGCGGCGCGCTGTGATTTTACAAATTTTTATGAATGAATACATAGTAACTTCTACTTTCGCTGTTGTAACTCGTAAAAATGTGTGTATTTTTCAATATATTTGTCTTTGAACCTTTTAATGGTTACATTGACATCTTCTTTACTTAAAAAAAGGATCAACCAAACCGTAGCTTCGTTTTCTTTTTTGTTTTGTTTATTAATGTCCCGACAGGTGGCGAATTGTTTTATCTATTAATGGCCATACTTAATTACACCTGCATTACATACACCGTTGTAAATAAGGGTCAAATAAGTTTTAAAATAATCCAAAATGACAACAAATGTTCTTTATGGAAAACTTCCAATACAAGTAAATTTAAGAATAACTCAATTATGTCCACAATGAAGCACGGAAAGTTTAAACTTTATCTCTGACGGCGTTCCTAATCACAAGCGTAATCAAGTACAACACTTGTACTGGATCACGAAGGTCCCAAACTGTCACTGAGTCTGATTTGTTACAACAGGGGGAAGCGCTCGCTTGCTGAATTTTCATCACTTGCTGTGATTCCTTCTTTTGTAGTAATTCATTTTTCACGTTGTGTTGAAACAGGGGATGAAATGCACCAAGAACATGTTCACGAAGGCAAGACATTGTCATCCGTCATGTCCAAAGTTAAATCGTAGTCAGGTATAAGAAAACACTCCATGCTAGATCACGAAAGTCAAATGTAAAACGTCAGTTGAAAACTCATGAGGGGCCTGATAAAATTATACATATTATTTCATAGTAGATCTAGTTCTAGATCTACATTCTGACACCGAGATGGATAACTGTTTTTAATCATCACTGTATACAAATGGTATATAGATGTATAACACTTGATTTATTTTGACTTAAATTTGGGGAAAATTTTTACATGCGCATCCAAAAAGTGGCAGAAATATCAGTGTTTTGATGGTGGCCGCAAATTTGTAGAAGTAGAAGTTATAACCTTGAAAAGATTTTAAGTGGCTACAAGCATTTCAGCGTCCAGTGCTTTGAACCAATAGAAAAAAAACTGATGTGCATGTAGATAAAAAATACAAATATGGAATGCTCTAACAGGGATCCATCATAAGAAGAAGTCTGCAACCCATTCAATATGTTTTGGAAGGTGTTGTCCCCAGATACGGCCAAAGGGACTTGCTGCGGCCTACAAAAAACGTTTGATAGTAAAAAGTTTTTTTTTCTAGGCTGGAAGCAAGTCCCACTCCCTGTAATAAGGCCGTTATGAGTAAAATCCTCTAAA
>MJUU01066586.1:195258-215394 GCA_002080025.1 Modiolus philippinarum
GATCCATCATAAGAAGAAGTCTGCAACCCATTCAATATGTTTTGGAAGGTGTTGTCCCCAGATACGGCCAAAGGGACTTGCTGCGGCCTACAAAAAACGTTTGATAGTAAAAAGTTTTTTTTTCTAGGCTGGAAGCAAGTCCCACTCCCTGTAATAAGGCGGTTATGAGTAAAATCCTCTAAAAGTGGTTCCTTCAGATCTTGTTCTTGTGAATATCAATGTAGTCATGAAAACAAGTAATTGTTTTAATCAAAGTCAAAAAGTCATCAAAGTGATAACATGACAACATTAGAAATATCAACATTAATCAATCCACCGAGTGTAACACTTGTCTGGAATACTTACATGTACCAACAAAGAGGAACAAGGCAATGGAATGTAAATAGAGTTTTAACTAAATTGCCAACAACCCATACAAAAACTGAAAAGACAACCCAAACTTGGAAGGAAAACTTTTGGATATTAATTCTTGAAGAAATTGCATGCCAAGATTTCAGTAAAACAGTAATAATTACAGGACTTCCTTTAATACCCAGGAACCTGCCTTAACAGCATTCCATGCTTTGATTATTTTATCCAATTTTGATGGGATTTCCTTCTGTGGATTCTTCTTCTTGTAAGCTTTCAGCATTTTGTTAACAGATTTGACGTAGCTCTTACTGTTTCCAAGATATACGGGGTCAAAGGGTCCAAAATTGCAATTTTTAAGATATGTAAAATCTTTATTTTTCATTGGATTTCAAATCTTGTGCCAGGCTGGTGATGAATGCTGACCTTTTGTTAGCATGATTAGTTGGGTACCTTTTTGTACAAAACCCATGTCATCAATAAGTTAGAATTACTGTAAAACTTGAAATTGTGTGGCAGTTTTATTTTTGTTGCTATTTTTGCGTTTGGAATGGAAGCGGGAAAATGAAATGGCACGAATATGCCTGTCTGTTATTGTAGTCAATGGTCAATAATTTGGCAGCATAAATTCAAAACTGCGTGAACTAAAATCCGGTCAATTTACCGTGAAAAAGAGGCGTGGCGTGAACATTTCCTGGTTTACAGTATTGAATAGGAAACTTTCAAATGTTGCTGGTCCAGTTGGCCTGGAATTGTTCAAATTCTATATTCAGGGAGTTAATTAGTGATATCTGTTGCCAAAACTGTAAGAGCCAAAAAAAAAGTCAGAACAATTAGTTTTAAAACGTTGAAATCTAGGTAAGCTATTGCCATCACTTGGCGTCTGTCTCCGTCTGTCGTTCGTCCGTTGACTTTTCACATTTTCATCTTCTCCTCTGAAACCACTGAAGCAAATTCATTAAAAATTTACAGGATGATGTACTTAAGGTCTTTAATAAAGATTGCTCGTTTTGGTCTGATTGGATTAAAAAACATGGCCCCCAGCATGGAACTTAGGCTCAACATTGGAGGCTATGGGAAAAAAAATCTAGATTAGGATTCGTACTATAGCATCCAGTAATATCTAGGGATCTAGCTGACATAAAGGGATATTTCCATATCCCTTTATTTGATCATATATGAAAGTTTATCAAAATCCATTCCTTGGTAAGGTAAGATTTTCAGATGGGTTACCAGTACCCAGGACACTCATCATGTCGATGTAAGAAAACTTGCATTTTAAAAATTCGAGATGTAGGCACTAGAAAACAGTGGTCAGAACAACATTTGAAAATTACAATAAATAATTAAATACAATGCCAAAATTTTACAATAGGAAAGTATATGCATTTCAGAAATCCTCACAAGAACAATTACGAAAGAACTGAAAATACACTGGGAATCTTTGTATGGACTCTATAGTATATCACTATCCATACACTGGAGGAGAGACAGATCCAGTCTTCAATAAACAATGAAAGGATATTGACCAAGTTTCTTCCTTTTCATACAAGAACAAAGCAATGGAACGTTTTTATTAGCTCACTTGGCCAAAGGCCATGTGAGCTTTTGCCATCACTCGGCGTCCGTCGTCCGTCCGTCCGTNTGGGCCAATACTAACCAAACTTGGCCTGAATCATCACCAGGGTATGCTCTTTCAAGTTTGTGATTTTTATGACTGTAGACCAAACAACATGGCTGCTGTTACTAAAAGTAGAACATAGGGGTAAATTGCTGTTTTTTGCAAATTACTCGAAAACCATTACAGATATCAAAATTCTGACTAGGATAAAAATGATCAACATAATGAGATCTACCTGCCCTGCAATTTTGAAGAATATCGGTTTATGCGTCTTGGAGTTATTGCCCCTTTTCCGTAAAAATTTAGTTTTTCGTTAGTTTTAGTCATATATATTGAAAATGGTAGAAGATAGAAGTGAAGTTTATATAAAAAAATGGTCAGCATAGTAAGATCTACATGTCCTGCAATTTTGAAGAGAATCTGACAACCCACATAGGAGTTATTGCCGCCTTTTGTTTGAATTTTCACAATTTTTGAACGTTTTTGCTTTCATTTCAAAAACTGTTTGAGATAAAGGTTAAATGTGAATTGCAAAAGTGTTGAGGTTTTCCAGAACTACAATTTCTACATATGTCCAGCAAGTTCGCATCTCATCCAAGATGGCCGCCAGCGGGGAAGATAGTTTAACATAGGACCCTAAGGGAAATGCTTTTAAAGATCTTCTTCTCTGAAACTACTGAGCCAATGGGGACCAAATTTTGTCACAGTAGTCTTTGGATGGTCCCCTTTAAAGTTTGTGATTTTTATGTTCGTACTTCATCCAAGATGGTCGCCAGCACGGGACATAGTTGAACATAGGACCCTACGGGAAATGTATTCAAAGATCTTCTCCTCTGAAACTACCAAGTCAAACTGAACCAAACTTGGTCACAATAGTCCTTGGGTGGTCCCCTTTAAAGTTTGTGATTTATACATTCGTACCTCATCCAAGATGGCTGCCAGCAGGGAACATAGTTTAACATAGGGACTCTATGGGAATTGCATTCAAATGTCTTCTCCTCTGAACCTACTGAGCCAATTGGAACCAAACTTGGTTACAATTGTCTTTGGGTGATCCCTTCCAAAGTTTGTCATTTTTAGTTTTTACCTCATCCAAGAATGAAAATGTAACATCTGGTAAACTGATTTATAGAATGAATGGATTGTCTGTTGATGACAATGAATAAAACCAGTCGCCAGGTGAGCGATACAGGCTCATGTGAGCCTCTAGTTGTTGTTCTTCTTCACCTTGAGGCCTTCAACAATTAGCTATCCTCATTCATTGAAGTAAGTACAAGACAGCCCCTTCTCCCTGTTGGAGTGGAATTAATTGCTCAATGTTGAACAATGCTATTTCCATGTCAATTTTCCCCAATGGATGGGGAGGGTGGGGTCATCAATAATAATAAACTGGTGAAGTGCTCTTACACTCGCGGTAATCTGTCTTCAAAAGAACTCAAGCTGATAGACAATTACAACATATTGAAAAACACAGGACACCCATCAAGTCAACTGTAAGAAAACTTGGTATTTTAAAATTGTCAAAATGCATTTGATGTGTACCACCGCTGGACCAAATATGACGGTCCTTGAAGTAATACTATGAAGTTTGAATAAAGCAGTTATCTAAATTTGAAAGAAATTTTGGACAATTTTTCCCTCACTTCACGAATTGAGGGGCTTATGTAATACCCCTGGCGTCCGTGTCTGCATCCATGTCCGCGTCCGGTTAGGAAGAATGGCATAAGTCTATTCCTGCCTACTGACATGTGCCACATCAACCATATTTGTATGTATGGTGTATTTTGGGTTGACAACTGTTACTGCAAAGCATGCTTCGGATGCTGTCTGTGACCTGCATTTTAGGCATGAGGGTCTTGGTTAGGAAGAATGGTTAAAGTCCACCCCCACTTACTGACTTGTCCCACATCAATCATATTGTATGTATAATGCATTTTGGGGTGACAACAACAATACATGCTTCGGATGCTGTCAGTGACGTACATTTTACGCATGAACGACTTAGGTAGAATGGTTATAGTCCATTCCTGCCTAGTGACATGTCCCACATCAACCATATTGCTATGTAGGATGCATTTCAGGATGAGTACAATGCATGCTCTAGGTGCTGTCTGTGACCTACATTTTATACATGAGTGACTTAGTAAGGTAGAATGGTTTGTCCATTCCCGCTTACTGGCATGCCCCACACCAACTATATTGGTATGTATGATGCATTTCGAGATGACAACAACAATGCATGCTTCAGATGCTGTGTGTGACCTACATTTTAAGCATGAGTGACTTGGTTACGTAAAATAATTATAGTACCAGTCTGTGCCTTTAGCCACTAGCCCTACGCCCGAGACTAGTAAAATTAGTCTTGGGCTAGTAAAAATTTGAAGTCACTAGCCCGGTGGGCTAGTTAAAATTGTACCTGATTAGCAAAGAATCTTCTATAAGGGCTAGTGAAATTGAGTTTGGGCTAGTACAACACAGGACCTTACTAGCCCCTTAGGGCTAGTGAATGAAAAAGTTTTTGGCACAGACTGTAGTACATTCCCCACATCGACTATATTGGTATGTATGGTGCATTTCCAGATGGCAACAACAATGCATGCTTCATATGCTGTCTGTGATATTCATTTTACGCATGAATGACTTGGTTATGTAGAATGGTTTGTCTATTCCTGCATATGTAAAATAATTATAGTACATTCACGCTTACTGACATACCCCACATCGACCATATTAGTATGTTTGATGTATTTTGGGATGGCGACATAAGTGCATGCTTCAGAGACATTTTACGCATGGTGACTTAGGTAAAATGGTTCAAGTTTATTCCCGCTTACTGACATGTCCCACATCAACCATTTTGGTATGTATGATTTATTTGAGGATGACGCAGTCTGTGAACTTCTGTACATTTTATGCATGAATGAATCCGTCAAAAAGAATAATTTTAGTCCCTCCATGTATACTGACATGTTTAAGATGTGACAATGCTGCGCAACGAGACCTTAGCTTAGCAGGCTGTGGCTGCTGTTATTTATTGTGGCAGGAGCCTTAGAGTTATCTTGTTAATTATTCCCCTTTAATTTCTGTGATTTCATTTCCCGTTGCTTATAGACTGAAAGGTTTGTTTTTTGTCCCCGGCTGCAACGTGACGGAGGGACATGGTAATGGTCTGCGTCCGTGTGTCACGTTTTTTGTGGGCGCAACTCCTCAGAAACCGCTGGTCAGAATTCATTCAAATTTTACAGGATTGTTAGTCACCAGTACTAGATCATATCACATCGCCATTTTGATTCGTCAAATTTTGTGGGAGTTATGGGACTTGATTATTTCCGCATTGTTATACAATGGCAAATCTTGTGGACGCAACTCCTCAGAAACTGCTAGTTTTACAGGATTGTTAGTCATCATATGTACATCATATCACATCGCCATTTGATTCCTCAAATTTTAGATTTCGAGATCATCCGGCCTTACAACAGTCTGGCCCTTTGCCAATCCGGCCTTATGACAATCCGGCCATGGTCTATCTGTCCCTGTATTGTTTATTGATACTGTATCGTTGTTTTGTTCAGTTTTGTCATGATATCGGAGATAGAAAGTTGTATTATTTATTGTTCAGACTTATATTTGATGCATTTATTGGAAATTTGTCATCAAAAATTGCTGCAGAATATAGGAACCGTTTACGAAATCGTACAGTGAGGGATAGCCTCTAAACTGCGTATCAAGTTTATTTTTATTTGAAATGTTAGGAATACCTATATTTAAGAAACAATTGCAGACTGGAAATGCGAAAGAACAAAATTCGGGTGGATTAAATAAATCAGAGTCCAAATTCACGGCAAATATGAGAACACCAGAAATAAAAGACCAAAGTTACGATACACAAACATGCTAGATATAACACTAAAACTTCAGGACATGAGTTTCCTTTCCATCTTCCAAGGTAAAAAATTGGCATATGAAGTCGAATTTTTCTTATGGCAAAAACAAATTCAACTTCTTATAACAAATTTTCGCGGAAAACAACAGTAATACATAAATTATCGTAAGGCCGGATCAACTTTAAAGACAGGACCGGATTGGAATGAGGCCAGAAAGTACAGGGCCGGATTGGTCGTAAGGCAGGAACATCTTGTTATCAAATTTTACAGGAGTTATGGGACTTTATCAACTTAATGCATGTTACAGCTTAGGATATCAATTCAATGCATGCTACAGCTTAGGATATCAATTCAATGCATGCTACAGCTTAGGAACACTTTGTGGGCGCAACTACTCGGAAACCACTGAGCGGATTATGCTGAAATTTTGTTAGAACATTTGCCACCATATTTACTTGATCATATTATGCTGCCATTTTGATTGGACAAATTTATCGGGAGTTATAGAACTTTATCGACATAATTCATACTGCAACACATGGAGATTTTGTGGACACATCTCCTCAAAATTCAATTAAGGGATTTTGCTGAAATTTTGCTTGGCTGTTTGCCACCTAATGCAGTTGATCATATCCTGCCGCCATTTTGATTCACAAAATTTTACATGAGTTACGGGACTTAATTAACCCGAATAATCCAGTCGTTATATTCCACTAGCCTGGGATCCTGACCCATGCTGACGATCGCACAAGCCTACCGCGAGGTTGGGACAGGTTCGACCAGGCTAATATTCCACTCAATGCGATCGCTTCGAAGGAGAGAATCGGATACGGAGAGGGATTGAATTATTCGACTTAGGATTTTATCGACTTTACTGCAGCGGCGGGGGACATAGCTACGCGTAGCAATCTTGTTCATGTTTTGAATGTATTTTAAATTTTTATTTACTAAATTGAAGTTTATAATACCTATCTATTTGAAGTATAAAATAGTTCCACTATTAGAGTTTTGTCCAATTACCATTCTGATGTTAATATTGGTTTATTATAGAAATTTATGAAGAGATAGTTAACCTTGTCCAGATTCATACCTTTCATGAATGTAAATGACTTCTATATTTATCACAACAGCCAAGCTGTTGAATTTTTATTATATATTCGTCTGGTTCACTTTCCTATTTGGCTAAACATGGGGTTGAAAATTAGATCTCAAAATTGGGTAGATCACTTTTTGGCAATGACAGGCCGTCAAGCGGCCCTATATTTCCTATAATTCCTATAATATCCCTATCTTTTTCACAGTGCCCTATAAACCCTATATTTTAGCTTAAAATGGACTCTTTCCCTAGATTAGCCTTATTATTCCATTTTCACAGTTCGGGTAGAAATAACCCTATATTTGCCCTATTATTGGTGACATTTCCCTTATAATTCCCCGTTATTCAGGAAAAACTGCCCTATTACACAATACATAATATAGTAGTAGTTTTTCATCGATTTAAAAGTCTTGTGTCACTTAATGGGTTATTTCACCACATTTTCTCTGCTAAGTAAAGTAAGGAAGGAAAACTATTTCAGTTCGGCGTGTAAAATAACAATACGATATCAACTGTACTGTATTGAGAGATTGTCTTAACAAGGCCGAATGGGCAAAAATACCATCTCGCTTCTATGCAGTACCTAACATGTCATCTGATATCTTTAATTTCCTATTGATTTTAACAGTGGTTCGTCAAAAATTGTCTAATATTTGCCCATGTTTAGTCATTGAGACGAAAGAAGTAAAAATCCCTTTTAAGTGCCCAATTTTTTTCACCCGATTTTATGGGTTTCCCTCTTAGGATTTTCTTAAAGTTATGGTATTAGACATATTTGGCACATCATAATAGTTTTTGCTGTATGAGGCTAAATTGGACTAGAATATGACTGACTGATTTATGTTTTAACTTAAATTATTAAATTTAAATCGGATGCGCTTCTTTAGTATTCTTTCAGGCGCGGATCAAGGCAATCAGAAAAAAGGGTGGTTCCAATTGAAAATGAAAGAAGATTTCACGAAAATTTTGGGGGTATTTCTTACTTAAACATCAGGATATTCATTAGAAATACATGATTGTCCAGAAAAAAGGGGGTTCCAACCCCCGGACCCCCTCTGGATCCGCCAATGTCTTTTAAAACATGATGCATGTATTTCAATAGTCATGAAAGTAAAGCTAGAGATTTTGCATAGGTCTTTGGAGCTTTATACATGGCCCAAGGATTGGATAGAATCTCAATCTTGCAAAGCATTCCAGATATGTTAACGTATTTTAATTAATTAAAATACTAGTATGTTCCTGGTTTCTTCCCGAGAAAGCTGTAGGAAGATTGCCAAAAGAATGTTTGCTGTCTCATATAATTTCCTACCAATAAGGAGCACTATTGCAATAGCTTAATCTAACAGTAATTTGTTCAAATGTTCAACTGTTCAATTGTATCGTATCATGCTTTGCTGTATTGGGGTTGTAGACAACCAATTCTTTGGGTTATGCACCTCCTTTTTTTTAAAGGACGAAACGATTGGTGTTTTCACATATTTGGCTATATAATCTTAATTGTCTTTTTGATCTTTTCTATACAACTCCAAACAACTCCAAAATTATAGTATGACAAAGCCTCGTTGGTGTCTTTGGACAGCAAAATTATTGTTCTATTTGATGAGTAAAATATTCATTGGCTCACGTATAACACGCTGTTTTACTATCGGGTTTCAGACCCCATCCATTTTCAGAAAAATAGTCTAAAATGATTAAATTGTGTGTTTACGCATATTATTTAAATGGGGTATCTTTATTTGTTCCTTGGAAAATTCCCAATCAGTAGTATATCAACGGATTTTATGTCCCATTTACTCCAGAAGAGTGAATGTCAAAATTTATTTTGGTTATTTTCAGTCCGATTTCAATGCAGTTATAGCACACTGAGCAATTGCTATCACTAGGCGTCCGTCGTAAACTTTTTTAAAATCTCTACAACCACCTAGCCAATTTAAACCAAACTTGTGATTGAATCATTAGGAGGTTATCCAAGTTCAAAATTGTGTCCGAGGAGTTGAACGGTTGCTGCTACTGAAAATAGAACTATTGGTTAAAGTACTGTTTTTGGCAATTAATTCAAACTGTTACAGATATCAAATCTGAAACGGAATAAAATGATCAGCATGTTAACGTCTACCTACCATGCGATTTTCACAACCCCTTCAAACTGAAAGCAGTTTTCCAACCAAACATGTAGGATGTTATTCTCCTGGTCTAGTTGAGCACGTTTAAAATTTTGTTTTAACAGATTTCTAGGTTCTCGGAGTGAAAATGACTCGTAATAGTCTTAAAAAACTTTTAGATACATGTACATGGCTTTCAAATAATTTTTTGAAAAAAAATGCAGTTTTACATGAAATATATAGGAAAATATCAAAGCGTGCGAATACTTTTGTCCACAATGTATGTTGTTTGCGTGATCAAGTTGCGTACTTGATACTATATATAATTCACATAATTAAGAAGTTTACGGAGGAAAAATAGCTCATTTGTTAATTCAATTTGTTAATCTGCAACTCCTCAACACTATCCGTCCTATTCCAAACAAACGTGCAGGATATGTTTTTGAATAGATTTGATTGTGACTTTATACTTATTTTTTGTTTGTACAGATTTTAGAAGTTCATTGAGATTTCCATTCCAGTTTGTTAATTTAGAAATCCTTCAAAATTGCAAGTCAAATTCCAACTAAACTTTCAGGATATATAATTTACATAAACTGGTTCTACACACTATACATGAAATTTATATTTTACTGATTTTAGAGATTAAGCATGAGATAATCTGAAACGCCTTCATAATTGTAGATTCCAAAGAAAACATTCGGGATACAAATATGATCAAGTTATACATCTTATATTTACAATATTAATTTTAACATATGTTAGAGGTTCACTTTGCTAAAAATAGTCAATCTGTAGAGCAAGAAACAACTGTTCCATGGAACAGACATAAATTTTTTTCAAATATGTGAAAACTGCATTTTTTATAGCATTTAGATTGGATTTTTTCCCCTTGGATCTTCCTTTTGTAAGCTTTTGGTACTATGTCAACGGATTTGGTGTAGATCTTGCCATATCCGAGCTACAAGGGTTCAAAGGGACCAAAAATTGCAATTTTTCGCCACATTATGATGGGATTTATTTTTCTCTTGTTTTAAGCTTTTCACAGTGGTGTAGCTCCAATCAATAAGGGGTCGGACCAAAATTGCTATTTTTCAAAATTTTTTATCGGATTTATGGGATTTGCTTCTTTGGATTTTTCTTAACGTAAGGTTTAAGTAGTAAGTGACTGATTCGACAAACCATCTAACAGGGACAAAATAATTATACCCCACGCAACGAAGTTGCGGAGGGTATAATGTTTTTGACCCGTCCGTCCGTCTGTTCGTCCGTCCGTCAGTCCTGTTCTTGTCACTGCAACTCCTTTGTAACTGCTTGACGTATTGCTTTCATATTTGGTAGGATTGTTGGTCATGATGTGTAGATGTGCATACTATACCGCCATATTGATTGGATAATTTTTGTGGCAGTCATGGGACTTGGACTATTTTCAGTTAAAATACCAAAGTATCATCTTGTCACTGCAACTCTTCTGAATCCGCTTAATGGATTACTTTCATATAATTGGTAGGATTGTTGGTCATGATGTGTAGATGTGCATACTATACTGCCTTATTGATCAGATTATTTTTACGGGAGTTATTGGACTTAGACTATTTTCATCTAAAACACCAAAGTATCATCTTGTAACTGCAACTCCACTGAAACTGCTTAATGGATTGCTTCATACCTGCCAAGTGACCCGTCTGACCCGCATTTGCTAGGTCACACCCGCAAAAACGTGCCTTCACCCGCCGCTAAGCATGACCTGCCGCGGGTTATCGTTTTCACCCGCAAAATTGATCAGGTGAAATTGTCGTGCATGTCTGTTTATTGATTTGTATCGATCAACTCAAGTAGCATTCTGACAGGTAAACAAGTTATGTAAACTCTGTGATTAGGGCATTGACAGGCCGTCAAGCGGTCCTATATTTCCTATAATTCCTATAATATCCCTATCTTTTTCACAGTGCCCTATAAACCCTATATTCTAGCTTAAAATGGACCCTTTCCCTATATTAGCCCTATTATTCCATTTTCACAGTTCGGGTAGAACTCCATCTTTATTTTTTGTCGATAACAAATACCTTTAAAAATTTAGCCTCGTTTCACTCGGCATGGAACATCACATAATACAAAAATTCTTATTTTTTGCATTCGCTTCTTGAAACATTTTCAAAAACTGAATGTTTACATTTTGGGCTTTTTGTGTTGTATAAATTACATCAGGAAAAGTGAGAGCTTACAGTACCAAGTGGTAGATTATAGTGCAGAGGTTTTTGAAACGATCGGCGCCCAGTTGACACAATACTTGTCATGAGGCAAGGAATCAAGTGTTCTCACACTCGAATTCTGTGTCTAGTATTTGTTTGTGGGAGATTAATCAATTTGATTACATTCCCTATGCTGGGTTGAAAGTTTATTTTACAGTTTTGCGGTATGACGACAGTGTGAAAAAACTAGACATGCGTACAAAGTATGATGGCGGCGAGTTGAACTTTAGAAATAAAATGTATAGGGATATCATACATGGTCCA
Organism: Modiolus philippinarum; assembly: GCA_002080025.1. Lineage (NCBI taxonomy): Eukaryota > Metazoa > Mollusca > Bivalvia > Mytilida > Modiolidae > Modiolus > Modiolus philippinarum. The sequence goes on from MJUU01066586.1 coordinate 206,826, forward strand.
GGACCTGACGTTAATATAGGAACCACGTCAAGATTTTGTGATTAGTCCTTGTTAGTAAGTACCTAACTGTGCAAAATGATCATCGACCTAAATTTTTTTTACCCCAGTTTCATGTTCCTATGACCATGTCACCTGGTTAGATCAGCAAGTCCATTATGATTAGTGATAATAAACAAATATGCCTAGTTCTTGGCACTGCATTGGGAATGAGAAACATTTCGCCGAGGTCTTTATATTTCGATGGTTTTTGGGAATTGGTGCTTCTTTCGGGCTTTCTTTTCTGAATCATGGCTTTCAGTATTATATGGTTTTAATGCTGCTGATAAGAGGTTAATCCTTGAAACACGCTTACAGCATAACAAAATGACTGTTTAATATGCATTTTTGCATTTATTTTAAAACATATGGCTACCAGCGCAGAAAATGTTCGTCCGTTTCCACTCTAGTATGACCATGTACCATGAAAACTTAATTCTGCAGAAATAAATTTTACAGGAATAATGACCTTTACAGTGCCCAGTCATCCAAATCCTCCAAAACATTGGCAACAGCGAAGAAAACAATAAAGGACAAGGTGCGATAAGGGGTTGATTTGGCCCATGATTTCAGCGAATTTTTAAGTTGCACTACAAGATTTTCTTCCATGTTCGTTTTAAAGCTTAGATCCCATTTATAGAAAAAATACAAAAGTTAGAATGAATGACGTCACAATATGTGTAGTTCTGACGTCATGAAAAGGCTACTTTTGAGCATTTTCATAGAAATGTACCGAATTTGGCAGATTTTCGAACGGTTTTCCTACCCGGAAATATCGAGCACATCCAAGAACCAATTAGATAATTTACCAACTTATTTGTACAAATGAATGAATCTCTCATACAGATATTTTTGTGGTTCTTGCATGTGCTCAATATTTCCTACACAAAAAAAGTAGTCAAGATTGGTCAAATTTGTCACTTTTCTACAAAATTTAGAACACCGTCAATTTGTCACCTTTTCTACCCTCAAAAACTCAATAATCATACATCAATATTTGAGAAATGTTACTGTTTACTGAAAAGCCATACCCATAGAACATTCCAATGAGAAAATTCGGTGAATTCAACCAAATTTATTTTTTCAGGCCAAATAAGCCCGTACCGCCCCTACTCCTTTTAGAACACGGTTTAACAGTGATCAGAAAAAAACATGTTGATTAATTTAAGCAGTTTAAATCCGACTTGAATGGAAGGTTTATACATATTTTTTCATTTTTTTGGTCTAGAATCGTCGTTATCATCACTTTCAATGCTATTCAGCGAAAACTGCGATATCATGTTAGCATTTCTAGTTTAGTAAGAGAACATTTTTATACCCCCGCCCTGTTTTACCTCTGTCAGTCCCTCCGTCCGTCCGTCTGTCCGGAACATCTTTTCTCAAGTATTTCGAAGCTTGTGTATGTAGTAATAATTTGATATTTGGTCTGAAGCTTTGGTTTGACGAGTTGTTGTACCGTGTCTCTCCTTTTCAAGTTTGTCACTTATCTACTTCCTGTTTGAAGAAAACTTTGATTTTTCCCCATTATAGCCATATGTTGAGATTTTTCCTCAAGGATTTCTCAGCTTGTGTCTGTACTAATGATTTTATATTTGGTCTGAAGCTTTAGTATGATGAGTTGTACGAGTTGTACCGTGTCTCCTCCTTTGAAGTCCGTCACTCATCTACTTTCTTTTTTTCCGAAAATTTTGATTTTTCCCATTATAGACATATATTGAAAATTTTCGTCAAGGATTTCTCAGCTTGTGTATGTAGTAATGATTTGATATTTGGTCTGAAACTTTGGTGTGATGAGTTGTACCGTGTTTCTCCTTTTCAAGTCTGTCACACATCTACTACCCGCCGTGCGCGGTTCCGGCTTATGAATAGGCCCGCAGCTTGGAGTATGAGCCTTCCTAACAGAGGACCCCGAGGGAACCCCGGGATATAGAAATAGGACCTAGTATCTCCGGCTTGCGGGGTGTGACCCCTCCTAAACGGAGGCTGACCCCGAGGGTCCCGGGATATAGAAATAGGACCCATGCCGTGGTTGTGCGGGATTAATAAATACACAACCCATCTTTCGGATGGGATGTAAACTCAGGTCCACGTGTTGGAAGAAATGCCACGCTTCCTGCACGTTAAAGAACCCTTGTAGCAAGCTCTTTTTGGGGTGGTCCGTAGGTGATCGGCTACAAGGCTAAATTCCCCGCCCTTGACGATTTCACCCTACTTTTCCAGTGGCAGTCAGAATTTCCCGTCCCATGACCCTTTCCATACCCCAAAGTGATTAATCATTAACAAACTTGTTCTCGTCTTGATATAGCTGAAATATTGCTGAGTAGACGTTAAACAATATTCAATCAATCAATCAATCACATCTACTACCTGTTTCAAGAAAACTTTGATTTTCCCATTATAGCCATATATTGAAATTTTTCAAGGATTTCTCAACTTGTGTATGTGGTAATGATTCGATATATGGTCTGAAGCTTTAGTATTATCGGATGCATTGTACCGTGTGTCCCTTTTTTAATTGCTTAACTAATCTACTTCCTGTTTGACGATGATTTTAATTTTTTCAATTATACCATATATATATATTGATTTTTTTCGTCAAGGATATCTCGGGTTGTGTATGTAGTAATGATTTGATATTTGGTCTGATGCTTTGGAATGATGAGTTGTAGAGTGTCTCTCCCTTTTAAGTTCCTAACTCATCTACTATCTGTTTTATTTTACCAAAGGATATGGAGGTAAATGAACATGAGACCATGACACATAAGTATGTTAACACCAACTGCAATAATTTTAATGAGCTGTATGGCCATTTCGGAAATTTATTCCTCATCAGCAGCACTAGAACCCAAACAAAGGAAATCCATAATTTCAAAAATGTTAAAATGCAAAAACGAAATCCGAATAATCAGTAATATCAAATATAGCTAAGGACAAAACTACGATGATGGGAGTTAATCCTTCGGTTTTAGAATTTACATAAATTTAGTAGATAATAGTAATTGAACAAACTGTACACATGAGATATTATCTCATGTACAAGAACACCATATCTAAGAAAAATAAAGAGCATACATCTCTACCACGGGGAATTGTTTGACCAACTCCACACTGCAATAAACATGATAAAAGACAAACTCCTGTATTAAATATTTTACGAAAGGATATGGAGTAAATGAACATGAGACCATACTAGTACTATAACTATTATAACTTAAATTTTTTCTACATTGTGTCCATACTTGTTTTGTGTCCACCCTTGTATTGTGTCCACACCTGTAGTATATCACCACCCAGTCAAATTTGTACTTCAGTGTTCAATGAGCGGAGGTATAACTGGCTACCATTCGGCGACAGCTCTTGTTTCGCATNTGTACACATGAGATATTATCTCATGTACAAGAACACCATATCTAAGAAAAATAAAGAGCATACATCTCTACCACGGGGAATTGTTTGACCAACTCCACACTGCAATAAAAGACAAACTCCTGTATTAGATATTTTACGAAAGGATATGGAGTAAATGAACATGAGACCATACTAGTACTATAATTATTATAACTTAAATTTTTTCTACATTGTGTCCATACTTGTTTTGTGTCCACCCTTGTATTGTGTCCACACCTGTAGTATATCACCACACAGTCAAATTTGTACTTCAGTGTTCAATGAGCGGAGGTATAACTGGCTACCATTCGGCGACAGCTCTTGTTTCGCATGGTGGTTTGAAAATGTTATTAAGGATCGGGAATACATTTAGTTACCAATGACCTTAAGTTAATAGCCTTGATTTTTTTAACTTAATTCTGTATAAAATGAAATTAAAAATTGCTATATTAGGTACAAGTTGGTAAAACTTGTGTCTCATCCTGTTTGTCTCTTTATTTTGATCAAACATTAATTGGATTTGTTTTGAGTATTGTTCTCTCCAATGCTGTGCAGCGGTTAGGGTAATTGCTGGTTTTTGTTTTTGTTTTTGTTTTTTTTTGTAAAATTAAGCCCTTTACAGGCGCGTATCCAGGTAATTTAAAAAGGGTCGTTTCAGTAAGAAATGAAAGGAAATTTCGGTGTGCGGGGCGAGGCGCGAAAATCTTAAGGGTATTTTCTTAGTAAAACACAAGGATATTCATTAAAATACATGATTGTCCTTAAAGAGTTATTCCAACCCCAGAAACCACCCTTTGGATCCACCAATGCTTTATAAGTTTGAAAATTTATAACCGTTCTAATCTTTCTAGCTAATTTATTTCTCACCAAATTTAGATGTAGTGATACCGGAAGGGAGTACTGAAACGGAATTGTGAAAGTTTTCTTTCTACCGATAATTACAAATTATCTGAGACTTGTACTCTGTTCAAAGCTTTTAAGAGCTTTTGTTACATAATTTGCATGTATCATCGGTGAATAAAGCTTTTGTGGAAAGTCCAGCCTCGACAGACGAGGCATGTTACAGTCAAAATTACACATTTCATAAATTGTTTTATACATTTAAAAAGTTTCATAGGAGATATGAAAATTTGATATCAAAATATAATGTCACTCGCAAACAGCTTTTTACTAAGGGCATTTTTCGTCCTCGATTTTACGGAAATGTTAAAAATGCCAGCAGCTGATTAAAAATCCAGGAAACTGGGACGTAACTTACATTCTTTACGCAATAGGGGATATCGACAGGATACTCTGCTTGTGTCCGTTAAACTGGCTATGGGATCCAATGAATTGAAGGTTTTACACGCATACTGGCCTCTCACTGATACTGCAGATGTCGACTGAAATACATGGATGATGATTCTTTACCAAACCAATCTGGGAGTTTTAGTTTGATTTATCGCCCTAAGTGCGACAATGTTTTACCAGCAGACTAGGTTCTTTGAGCTAACCGGCAGTTTAGCGGTGAGCACACATTGACCTGTCTTTCAAAATTACGTTTTGTCCCTTTTCCTGTTCAAGATTGTGGTCATTGAGTTAGCAGTCTAACTGTCTTGGGGTTTATTCATATATGTATCATACTATAGGGAAACGGGACAGAGAAAGGGGATGTTTGTGTACCCATAAACCTGTAAAACTCTACCGCAGGCTTTTTATAGTGCCTGTACCAAATCCGGCTGTCCTGAGTTCCTATCGTAGTTGTTTTTTACTTGTGTTTTTTTCTTGTGCAGTTCCTTGGTACATTGTGGCATGTACTTTGTTTTTCGGCTTACTGTTATCTTTTTGGAGTTTTATACCCAATTGTATGATAATGAATATTAAAATGCTTCATTCTCTAAAACAGTTTTGTGCAAAACTTGCAGTTTGTCTTTCACAGTATGGCTGGCTTTCCTGGTCAAACGAAGATGACCAACAGGAAGTTCTTTGTGATGACAGTCAGAAACATATGTCATCTTGATAAGCAATTTAAAGTGATTCCGTACCATTCTTTTATCGGATGTCATCATGTTGGAAATGTGTGAGCATGTATGACAGAGACATATTATGAAACTGAATTCACAGTAACTTCGGTATTTTTAGCTCACCTGGCCAAAGGCCAGGGTGAGCTTTTGCCATCACTTGGCGTCCGGCGTCCGTCGTGGTCGTCCGTCCGTCCGTCCGTCGTTAGCTTTTCATTCAAAGATCTTCTCCTTTGATACCGCTGGGCCAATTTGAACGAAACTTTGCCACAATGGTCTATTGATGGTACCCTTTCAGAATTGTATCCGACAGTTTGATCCTCCAAGAGGAGGGGCCACAAAGGGGCCCAATAGGGGAAAATAAATTAAATATTTAAAAACCTTCTTCTTCAGAACCAAAGATGCCATAGCAATGATATTTGGTGTAGAACACTGATAAATCATGAGGATTTAAAATTGTATCCATGGAGGTTCTAGGATTCATGGGGTCCGAGGACCATGGGTCCAAAGTTTACATAGGATTCAATGGAAAATCACATGTGAAATGTTTGCTCTGAAACTATTGGGCCAATTTAAACCAAACTTTGCTGGATTGTTCCCTGGAAGATTTCCTTTCAACATGTTATCTGAGGGTTTGACCCTCCCAGGGGAGGGGCCGCAACGAGGCCCAAAAGGGGAAAATTAATTAAATATTCAAAAATATTTTTCTTCAGAACCAGTGATGTCATAGCAGTGATATTTGGTGTAGAACACTGATAAATTATTAGGATTCAAAATTATATCCATGGAGGTTTTAGGGTCCATGGGATCCGAGGACCATGGGTCCAAAGTTTACATAGGATTCAAAGGAAAATCAGGTGTGAAATGTTTTCTCTGAAACTATTGGGCCAATTTAAACCAAACTTTGCTGGATTGTTCCTTGGATGATTATATTTCAAAATTTTGTCCGACAGTTTTACCCTCCGAGGGGAGGGCCATAAAGGGGCCCAAAAGGGGAAAATTAATTAAATATTTAGAAATCTTTTTCTACAGAACCAGTGATGCCAGTGCAATGACATTTGGTGTAGAACACTGATAAATCATCAGGATTCAAAATCGTATTCATTAAGGTTCTAGGGTTTGTTGACCCAAACCTCTAAGATGGTCACCATCAGCGGACATGGTTTAACATAGAAACCTATAGGAAAAAAAGCTAACCAGTAAGCCAATTTAAAGGAAAAGTGGCATGGATGGTCTTTAGGTTGACTTAATTTTGTTTTTTTGGCTTTTTAAGCCGATATCTTGAAAAAATAACAGAGAAACTGTAAAAGCAAAAATGATCAGCAAGTCTGAAATACACAGAAATTGTTGAGCACTTATTGCACGAGTTGTTGCTCACCAAGGCCCAGGTGAGCGATACAGGCTCTTTGAGAGCCTCTTGTTTATTCATATCATAAATGGACAATGTACATAATATCTCAAGAGATTGTATGCTGATCATTGCCATCATTATTCCATCAATCCTTTTTGACTTTGATTAAACTTATTATGTTTATAAATAGAAAACTCAAGATTTTTTTCTCGTTGTCCAGATAGTATTGCCTCCCAAAAACATTAAAATGGCTCATATGGACATGAAAAGCTATTAGCCCGATAATAGGGTACCAACAACAACTGGCATATGCGAACAACATTCCAAGTTATATGCACGCGTATCTGAATAATTAAACATTATACAGCATTTGATGGAAAAAGACAACAAAAAATTCAGTCACAGACCACAATCTGTCTGAAAACTCCACAAGGAAAAGCGCCAATGAAAGAAAAAAAGACAAATGGCAACAACGATAGGAACTTTGGACGGCCTGCCAAAGAAACAAAATTCATGGTCCTCTTAGTTTGGACCATAACTTAAGTTCTAGTAGACCTTTCTAAATAAATAAACTATTGACAATGTTACTTGGGCAAAAAGGACGCATAGGAATTGTTTTGGTACACACAAGGTGTGATACCCTCAGTCGTGTGTCCGCCCGTCCCCTGAAGGCTTCCGACTGAAAACTTGTGAACGAAATAACATAGTCTTCAAACTTGGAATCAATGTAATGTAACTTCATAACAACATAACGCAAGTTTGATATTGCGTTCAGAAGTCCAAGAGGTTCTTGAGTTATGTCCCTTGAAAATTTGAAATTTTGTGAAACGTGGCGGGATATCTTGTAATGTACCATTACTATTTATATACGACCACAAAAATTTTTGATGTCGTGTATTGGTATGATACATGGCGGCAGTGTCGTCGGTGGCGTTTGCGTCTGTAGACACTTTCGTTCGATAACTTAAGTTCTAGTGGATAAATCCCTATGAAATTTGAACACAATGTTTCTTTGCTCAAAAAGAAAACAGATTGGTTTTGGGTATTCTGGCCTCGCTCGTTTTTTTTAAAGGCCAAAAAGTTCCAAATTGAGTGTTTTCATATATTGGGCTGTAGAAAAGTTATTATTTATCGGATTTTGATGGGGTTTCTTTCAGTGTAGTCCTTGGGAAATTTCCAATCTGTTGTATGTCAACGGATTTCAATATCACATGTACCGTTCATGAAATAAATGGGACCCAAAGGGGGCGAATCTCAATTTTTTTTATATTTTGTCCGATTTTGATGCTGTGTTTTGCAATATAGATTCGTAATGAAAAATTAACATGGCGCTGCAACATCAAATTTTTAATAACTTGTTTCTTTTCCGAGCTGTGAGGGGCCAAACTTGGCCAAAATTGCAAATAATGCAAATTACCTAATAGTTTTACTTTTCATCAGATTTTGATGGTTATATTTATTGAAATACTGATGTACGGTGGTTGGTTGGACGGTCGGGCAGCTGCCTGATCTTGTAAGTGCAACCCCTCTGTAACCGTTCAACAGAATTTCACGAAACTTTGTATGCAGCAAGGACATCATATGTAGATGTGCGTATTGTCGGGGATTTTTCATCGTTCAATATTTGCAGGAATTATGCCCCTTTGAACTAAGAAATTTATAGGTGTTTTGACCACATGCTGTAACCGTTCAACAGAATTTCAGGAATCTTTGTATGTTTCAAGGACATCATATGTAGATGTGCATATTATTGGGGATATATATGCTAGTAAGCGCAACTCCTATGTAACCCTTC
>MJUU01066587.1:20173-34309 GCA_002080025.1 Modiolus philippinarum
TGGAACTCCTCCTACATTTTTGAATTTATGGATTTAATTTTGTTATAGAATTGTTGCATATAGTCTGCAGATGCACAATAAGCTTTCGGATTTTTGATATTGGTCTTGGTACAAACAAGAGGCCCAAGATGTCAATTTTGACACATGTGAGCTTGTCAGTGGAGCTCTGTTTTCTGAGTCAAACAGGGAAGTGCGGGGATGGCCATCATTTCTGATGGCACCACTTCTAGTTTCTATTGTTTCAATATAAGAATATGTATCAATCATGAAGTTCAAAACTGTATACCATGTTACTTGTAGTTTTTGCCATGGGTGTAGAAATCTATATAAAAGCTTTAACCACACATTTTATAAAACATTTCACTACTTATCTCAATTTTTTTCCCAGAACCATGTCCACGAAACCAATAAATGGGAAAACCTGACTGGTTACATGAGAACGCTTCCATGTTCTCCACCAGTAGATGGTGACTATGGAGTATTTGCCATGGATTGTGAAATGGTAAGTATAACAGCATCTTAAATATTATTAATAGACATTTCAAAAAATTGATGTAGTCAATTTAAAAACAAAAAATTGGTTTGTAAATTTCGAGCAAGTCACAAATAATTTCATTTCGTGCATATTCATTTAAATTCTGTCAATTTGATAGGTAACATGGATCATGTAGCATATCAATGTGAAGTTGAGACTCCCATGAAATACATTTGACCACATGGCAGATGAATTAGTTAAAATAGAATCCTAATCAAACATGGTGTACTTTCCTTCAATAAATTTGTATTTTATATTTCAGTCGTAAAATGTAATTATAAGAATTCAATGCATTATTTTGAAGTTTCATAGGGATTATGAAAGTGTGGACTGGGCGCACATTTTCAACACGAAGTGCTAGCAGGCTTCATTAAAAATGTGCTTCAGTCAACACTTTCATACCTCAATGAAACTTCAAAATAATGGATTCAGTTACAAATTAACAAATAACAGATGTTCTAAATAATAAACAGTTAAAAATTACTGTCCCATTACTTCCATTCGAAACAACTATACTACATATTTGCTGTGCAATTTCAGGTATATACTACTGCAGGTGTAGAATTAGCCAGGGTAACAGTTAGTGATCAAGATAATAATGCTGTATATGAAACATTGGTCAAACCAGACAACGATGTGGTTGATCTTAATACAAGGTAAGAAGTCCTTTTCATCCATAAATGGCCATTTTGGAGGAAAGACAACCGATTTAAGACGCATTCATCTTAACTTGGTAAATGACCATTGGAACTGTTTATTTTAAAAATCAACAAGAGAATCCATGACGATACATCACAAATTGTATGATGTTGCAATGGAAAGTATATTAAAAGGGGCAGGGACTTTGGTTTCGGATCATTGAAAATCATATTTAACAGAAGAACTAGCTACTTACATTGGATCAAAATCAAAGATTGATATATCTTTTTCTCATGAAAAAATTTTTTTGACTTATACTATCGTTTCCCTGCACTTCACTGGTGAAAAGATTTGATTTCTTACATTCATGAAAGATATCCAGATCTTTGATCTGCTCTCATGAAAGAAGCTATTTGTCTTGTCTGCAAAGAATGATCTCAGCAGCAAGACATAGGGATAGTGTTTGTTCAGAAACTGTTGGGAATTATGAGGCTTATGTTTGTTGTAGGTCCAAAATATTTTTTATGTGGGTACAACTGAAATGTTAACACCTTTAGTGACCCATTTCCTCAATAATGCATGAGCAATCTTGTTAAGCTTTTTGCATGCATTTAGTGCAGCCTATACCAGTATTCCTTGATATTTGACTTGCAATTGGTTCTTTATGATTATGTACAAATTCCAAACATCAATATGATGGCCCTGACCCCTCAGTCTTGGTCAGTTGGTGATTGCCAGCAGTAAACACAGTAGGTACCAGTTTCTTATCATTTGTAATAACCCTCCTCTACATTGTTTTAATAATTCATATATGTACATGTACATATTTACACCAATACACATCAAATTTTTATAGTTACAATAAATCTGATATAATTTGTATTATAGATTTAGTGGTATAACAGAAGATGATTTGGAAGATGTCACAACCTCTCTCCGTGATGTCCAAGCTGTTCTACTTAGTTTATTTACCGATAAAACAATTCTAATTGGACACAGTCTGGAGAGTGATTTGATGGCTGTAAAGGTATTCATTTTCAATTATTAAAAAACTTAAAATACCATTATACTTCATAGCTTCATTAGCAATTGATTTCATAATGAATTTATTGCATGAATTTTGAAAACCTTTTGAAGATTTTGGATCAGTATGAGTGGTAGGTATGTTAGAGTTACTGTCATTCTTTATAGCTAATAACTGGCATCCACTCATCTGCCAAGATGCTTTTGAAACTGATACATTAGTTTTATAGTACTGTATAAATGGATACCATGTACATTTTATTTGCTATCCATGATTTGCTATATAGGCATATGACGCCAGAAACAAAATCAATGTAAAAATTGTTTTGCAATTTTTTGTTTGTTGAAATGTAAATACAAAATATGTAAATGTATATATAAAGACAAAACCCCTTTTAATATTCAATGCAGAGAAATATAGAGCAATGGAACAGGGCTATTATTATTGTTATACCACCTGCTTTAGCTGGCGATATATAGTGATCATGGTGTCCTTTCGTTCGTTTGTTTGTTCCTTAGTTTGTCCGTAGTCTGTTTATTCGTCTGCCTGTCCGTAAGGCCATGTAAAATTAATTATCTGGTTCTCAGATACCGCCGCATGGGCAAAAACCTGGCCGCTGGCCTGTATTTATTGTCCCCAAAAAATAAATACAACAGTAACAAAATCCGCATTCAAATTTCCCCACTTTTGAATGGATCAAAGAGAGACAACTCAAAATTTCATTTGAAGCTCTCTTGATTTTTCGTTTTCTTTGAAGAAATCGATACTTCCGGTTTATATTCCGAATGGTTTTGTCAACAACAAAACGAAATTTGATTTCGCTGACACTTTTGACGGGTTTTCGTGCGTTAACCTATCATTTATTGTGAATTTGGTGGATTCAACAACCATAAAGGAAATTATGAAAAGGGAGTACGGCGAGTCTGCCTGAAATACCAGAAAACAGAGATCCTTTAATGTACAAGAATGTTTTGAAATCCAGTCTGAGAAGGGTCTCTCTAGATCTTGTTCTGAACTCGAAAAGAAAGAATCTGTCATTGCAGTCACTGGAAGGGGATCCCACTATCATTTTGCTCATTGGAAGAATTTATTTTTGTGACTTCCTTGATAGATTTGCCTCTATCTAAATGGTCAGTGTATCTGACTGTAACCCTTCCACTTGTACTGCCGTCACCAACTTGTGACCAAGTAAATACTTATTTACAGGATCCCATTGGATCTAATCAAGGTTCATCAATTATTCCCCTGTCTATAAGGTAGTCTAATTCAATTTTCTACAGGAGTTTCTTTAAGGTGACGATATCCTGGTGAGGTATATTGGATCTGTCTTTTCTTTACTTGTTTCATGTCTTTGATGATTGCAGTTTGCTTTGACTCGAAGATTCATGATTCACACTCCTTTTATGATATCATCAATATACATTTTTCTTTTCTGTGTGATACTTATGTGATGCAGGGACTATATATATATATATATATTGTCCTTGTGTAATGTCTTTGCTATTTGTGTTTCATTGTCTTTGGAGTATTAATTTTTTTTTTACTTATGGTTTTGTTCTCTCTTACTTTTATATACTTTATCATATTTTAATATTTATTCATAAAATCTGAAAAGTTAACGATGGAGTATGGATGAGCATGCAAAATAAATACAAATTAAATACCCTCCCTCCCTCACCATTTTTTTGAAAGTCATTATCTGAGAACCAGATAATTAATTTTACATGGCCTAAGGGTTCTTACTTTGTGGCGACAACTCCTCCTAGGCCACTTGATGAAATTCATTGAAACTATCACATAATGTTTAGTACACATTGCCATTGTGCACCATCCATTTGAAAATTTGATTCTTAGGGGGTATATATCAGTGACCTTTGCTCACAATTATTCAAGTTTTAATGTTAAAGTCATCTTTAAACATTGTTATTTTATTTTCAGATAATTCATAAAACAGTAGTAGATACCTCAGTTGTATTTCCACACAGACTGGGACCTCCATATAAAAGAGCTCTCAGAACATTAATGGCAGAGTACTTACAAAAAATTATACAAGATGATGGTGAGTTTATGTTAATTTTTTTTAATAAATGTTTAAAATATTATTGATAAAGTAACTATTTTGTCATTAACAAATGTATATGCTATTCTTCAGAATTAGATGCCCTCTATTCTTTAAAGAGTATCTACCATTATATTTTGTTTAACTAATTTCCATAATTTAAATATTGAATCCAAATTCAATTGAATTAATTGTAATTTTTTTCTTTCATTATCTTTCTATAAGGTACTGGTAATACTTTATCAAGGTAAAACCTCCCCAGGCCATTACAGGTTGATATACAAAAGTATTGTTGGACAATTCAAAAGGATCCTGATTGCGTTGATTATGAAAAAGAAAGGAAATTGGGTAAATGTCAAGGAGACAACATCCCATATCCAGGTTAAAACGACCAAAAACAAAACATCTAGGGGTAACCATATGGTCTTAAACACAGTGAGGAACCTCACACCATATAGTAAGCCCTAAATGGCCCCCGAAAAGGTAAAAAAGTGAATAAATCAATGGAAACAAACCATATTTAGTTAACAAAAGCAATCCACCAAAAACTTTTTCTAATTTATGTTGTAGTCCAGTAATACCAGTTGATCAAAAAAATTATAGGTACAGCTTACTCAGATCGCTAAATTGGTTACACAATAGGAAGTAGTAGACCGGTAAGGTCATACACAATGGACAATAAATGCCTTAAAAATGGTAAAGTAGCAGGATACTTGTGTCCTGCATCATAGCCAGAAAACGTAAAAGTATGAAATTGCAGATCACAATTTACATTATATACATGTAGGAAAAATGAAAGGATATGGAGTGAATGTACATGTGACAAAAACCCACATGATACATAGAGAACTACAGTTTATCAAGGACAGGGCTTTTCTTCCTTCTTTTTATTCCTGTCTACATCTTGATGTCGCCTGAGGGTCTTCAACTAGAGGTGAACAATATTCACCCCCTCAAGCGAGATCAAGAAGGCCCCTAGCGTGCCCTTAAGCGGTATTCTTGACAAAAATTATATCAAGGTCACTCCCTTGCTCCCCACCCACCATGGAGTGCCAACTTGGGCGATGCTCAGGGTTATCTAGCTGAAAGCACCAGGGTTACAAGAAGAGAATAAAAATGTTGAGCTACATTGATCCCAGCTAAAATATGTCATTGAAGCAACACATGTTGGGAGTGGTCAATGAGAAAAAAAGTAAAATCGGGCAATGTATGCCTACAAATATTTGTCATTAAGTAGATCGACTAAAGACAAAAATAAGGACAAAAACAACATCGATAGACAACACAGGGCACATCGAAATAGATGTAGGCAACCCTTGCAGTGTAACTTTGGTTGAAAGGGCAAAAATTGTTTTTCTCTAATTCTTGTACAAAATAAATACTTCCCAAATAATGTTAGATGAAACTAATAATCAACATGTTTAGAAATTGATCTCACTTGCTGATTGGTCAATCAGTGTCAGTTTCTAGAAATAGTGCAACCGGATGTTGATGAAATTAACACCTGCATCATTGTCTAGCGAACTGGTCAAACTGGTCGCTTTAAGTCAAATAAATTGAGTAGGAATTAGAGAAAAAATCTCTAACATTGTTTTCCGGTTTATTACCATAATTTCTCACATCTCGATAGTTATATTTTCACATTTTAAAGTTCTCGGAATAAACCTCGAACTTTAAAATGTAAAAATTTAACTATCTGGATGTGAGAAATATATGTAATAAACTGGAAACAATGTTAGAGACTATATGTATTGACTTCACACTCTGTAATTAACATCTTAAGTCCTGAGCGATTAAATGTTGGCAGTTTTTTATCTAATTTCAGTTGGAGGCCATGACAGTATGGAGGATGCTGTGTCATGTATGGAACTTATGCACATGAAAATTAAAGAAGATGCTCGCAAGGAAAATAGATAGTATTGGCACTGACTATCAGGACAAATAGTTTGTTATGGTTTTGACTGTTTATACTTAAAGATAGTTATGGCACTGACTGTTAGGACAGAAATTAATCACAGATGTGATGGTTGATAATATGATTAGGGTTATATCCTAATCAATGAACAAATATCATTTGGCAGCCATTGCCTAGTTCAAGTGACATTGCCAGTCAAAATAATTGCATACATGAGAAATTTCATATGAAGTCCATTAATATAGAACCTAGACCGTAATAATAGGATGTACATTTCAATTTAACTTATTATTTGTTTATCACATGTCACTTGTTATGTGTCACTTTATTTTGTTGTGTGTTTGTTCAATTTAAATTGTACTTAATGAATGTGGTGCATATATTGTGATATTAGATTTATCATTTTAAGGTCAAAATATTTGGAATTTAAATTTTAAGATTATGAAAGACAATCATTAAAATTTACAATTGTTCAGAAATATGTTTGATATATTAAAATGTAAGAACTAAGAAAATTTAAACACATCTGGCTGTATATTGTATTTAGTTGTACCATCAAAACCTTATTAAAAAGGAAGATTTTCAGGTTATGCTTCAATTTTAATATTTTGCTCCTTTTCCCTGTTAACAAAACAAGTTATTTCAAACTCCTATCAAAAATGATGGGAAAGCAGATATTAGATTGCTTTTATTAAGTTTAAGTTTTCCCCTTTTGACCCTTTATATTCCTACCTTTTACTTGTATCTGTCTCTAATAGTATAAATCAGCATACCTTTTTTGGAGAATTAATAGTGAGGGAAAGATCCAGGATTCGAGTTAGAGGGGGTGAACAACTGAAAAAAAATCTCAAAAATTTTTAGACAAATTGTCAACAAAACCCAGATTTTACTACTATCTATAACTGTGCTTGTCCAAAATGCTTTTACCTCTTTCAGTTTTCAATGTTCAATCAATTACTAAATTTGTAACTCAATAAGGATGAAAGCAGGCAATGACAGATTTATGTGCTGTAGTACGGACAACTCAAAAGAACTTTTCATAAGTGCACAAAAGCAAGTCTTCAAGAAATTTTTCGATAATTGTTGATGTCTTGAGATACCAGATGATCATTTAAATCACTCCTAGAGATTACTGAAATTGCTCATTCAGATAGAGTACACAATAGGAATTAGTAGACCATTACAGTCATAGACCATGGACAATAAAACCATCATATCATGTTTCATAGCCTTTTCTCTCTTTTTTTATATTTAAAGCTTGAAAAAAATAGAAAATGATGTGAAAAATATAAAAAAAGTGTCATAGATATATGAGTAAAGCTTAGAGAGATGCTCTCATATTGTATTTGATTCAGTATAAATTAACCCAATTTATACTAATATCTCATACATAAAATTCACATATCATTTCATCATTAAGTCCCTAAAATAAATGCAAATTTATACCAGAAAAATAATCTAGCAGAGAAAATGTCTTATTTATATGAGATTACATTTCATTATCAGCATTATGATATCAGTTTTAGGGAGGTTTTACTCTTATATGTAATCATGTCATAATGTACTGTATAGAGGTTGTCAAAGACAGTGGACCATAAAACTTGCATACATTTTACTGAATATTTATTTTGTTAATGAAAGTAAATTAAAACAGAGCTTAATGGTATGATTTGTTGTGATTACTGTGTTCATATTTCGGTTTTTTAAACAAAACAAAAGATTGAGGTGACAACGTAAAATAATCAGACAGTATAAAAATTATATCACCAACTTGTTTTCTTAATTAAAATTCTGTATTTTAGTTATTTTCCATTCAAATTGATTATTTGTAGGACCACAGAAAACTCTATGGTTGTGTAATTATATGATACTGGTGGGCAGTTTGTATAAAAGCATTTCTCTTATGATGTGGCAGCAATATCTATTTCTTACACGATAAGATAAATTTTCGTATCACTTAGTGATAACTTTTATGGTATCATTTCATTGGCCTTTCATACGATTAGATAACTTTTCAGCCGTATTTTCATTGGTTGTTCTAGAGGTCACACATCAGCAGGTCAATCCAACGTCATGGCAATTCCGTGCTCATTGCATTATGTCGTCTGCATTATTTTTTTTTATTTCATTGTAAAGAAGAAGAAAGAAGAAGAAATGAAAAAAAAAATGAGCTTCGTGTGTACACACCTATTAATTCATTCTCCCAAAACAGTTGAATATATTTTGGCCACTTGAAATATATTATTTCATTGCTAAAAATAAGTTTCCTTCCTGTGTTCTGTGTTGATGTTATGGTGTAATGTGTATTGGGATCATTGACACATGGAAATTGACATCAGAATCAGTTACTACAGGGACAGAGAAATTTACACCTACATTTTATTACAAATCATTCGTAACATTTTCACTCAACTGACAAGCAGAAATTAATTTTATTACTGTAATGTTGTTAAAAACTGTAATTACAATTCAACCGAGCTCTAACCCAGGTTTGTGACCAGCGAGGAATCATGCACTGTACATGTGCGTATAATGCAACATAGTTCCTACATCTACAACACTTATCGTTGTTTATAGTTTCTACTTTATTTACGGGGAAAATTAATTGTTAGACTTTACATTCATTATAAGGATAAGTTTACAGTACAAAATCAATCTTCATTGTATTCACAAACTCAACAAACTAAATTCTCCCAACTTAACATAATTGGGAGAACACGACAGAATGGTTTACAGATGAATTTTATCATAAGAGAAATAGGTTTCACAACTCGTGAGGCTTGTATATCGCTTGTTATCAAATCTCGCTATTTAATTACAAATAATAATTAACTCGCTGAAGCTCGTTAATTATTATTGTGTAATTAAATAGCTCAATTTGATAACAAGCGATATACAAGCCTCACTCATAATGAAATCTATAATTATCTATCAACATATATCTAGATTGATAGGAAAGACGCTACTTAAGGGGGTAGACCTGGGGAAGCCTAAAATTTTCCACTCGTTTAATTTTCTTAATATTTTGAGTATTAAAACTACACATGTTCATGTCGACTTTCCGCAATTTTCAACAATTTTTACCGCCCCGTTTTATGTCTAGTGGTCATCAAAGATACCAGTTTTCCTTATATTATTTGGTCCGTTCAAGACTCGCTTGTGGTGTATAAAATTGGGTATAATTTAATTTGTATTTGATTTAAAATTATTTCAAATGCAAAATTCTATAGTTTAGACATGTATGAAAGTAAGCATGAATAATGATAGTAAATTTAACAAGTTTGAACTGAAATACATTGGTGATCTGAATAATATAGGTTGAAATTTTCACTCTATTTTGATCACTATTAAACACTTCTTGTAAAAAATTCTGTCGTTTAATTTTCACCAAAAACTGAGAATAGAGAGAAAACTAGTATATGTAAGATTTATTAAAATTTTAGAAAATTCTACCGTCCCATTTTTTCTTAATTTAGAATTAAGTGGGTAAAAATCATTAAAATTGCTGAACCTGTGCTATAAATTACCTCCCTTGGAAGAAATCCGACTTTTACATATTTTCATTATCCTTGGACAGCATTGCAAAAATATAGAGTAAAATGCATTTATTATAGAGAACTGGATGTTGGGTATTTGTTTTCATGACAAAATTAAAATTTATTTGCTGTGTGAAAAAAAATTACAATTTTAAAATTTTGATAATACCTATTGAAATGATTCTATCTGTTTGTGTAAGTTTTAAAAAAGTGAAAAACAGAGTTTTCTTTTCCTACCTCAGGTCTACCCCCTTAAATGAGCACAAAACCTATTAATACAAAAGTATGTGTAGACACATTGTTTCCATGTTATGACTAAGTTCCAATTGATCACACTAATTTCAATGAATTTTTGACACTGTGTCCCTTGGTACAAATATGACTGGGATTGGTTTTAGGTACCGTGGTTCTGCCTGTTTTCTGTTTTGAAATGAAATTGATAAAACGATTAAATTGTCTTTTTCCACATATTTGGCATTAGACTGTTTAGTCTGATGCCATTCCAATGGGTTTCCTCTATTTTGCTCTAAAAAAAAATCACAATCTAGGGGATGTAAGTAGATTTCTTTCGAGATAAATAACCCTGAGAAATATCATTATTACATGTATTTATTTTGTTTTTATTAAGTCAAGTTTTATAAATACCTTGTATAAAAATAAATATATAATCAGATAATTTGGGAATGTGTTACTCTTGGGCTAGAGTGTACGAAAATCTGTGAAGCCCATTATTTATATTTTGGATAAGAAGTAATGAAAATTTCACTACAACATGCATGCATTTTGACAACACTTGTAGCATAAATTATCTAATACCAGATGCTGCTTTGGGTCATCATGAAGGAGTGATGAAGTTGGCAATATCTCCAAAGTTTGCTTTTTTTTTTAATATGATTCCCCTTTTGAAGGAGAGGTATATAATGTTTTATTTTTGTCCATCATTCTGTCTGTCCATCACTCTGATCATCCATTACACAAAAATTTGATATTCCTTTTCTCAGCTATAAATAATAGCTTACTTTGCTTGAAACTTCTTATACTTATGCATCCCTATTTGCCACAAAGATGAAGGATATGACAAAACATTGAATCTGATGTGTATATAGATTAATCTAATTTATTAGCATTTGCAAGGAACCCAGTATTATGTTTATTAAAAATATATTCTGGGAAATTTTCTGTTAAATTCAAATTATCTCATTTGTCATAAAGTTGAAAAACATATTATATTCATCCAGAGTCATCCTTCTTAATGTTTTTTTTTTGGTAGTAATGAGTTTTTCCCCTTTCTTTCTGTTCTTTTTTTTTAGTAAGGAAATAAAAGCATTTATCTATCTACATATATCTAGATTAATAGGCAAGAGGCCACTTAAATGAGCACAAAACCTATTTATACATGTACAACAGGTAAATATATTGTATTTTGGAGTATTTAATCATCAGGCCAGTGTCTATACATTCTGTCAGGTAAGAAATTATTTGAGTTCTTAAGCTTTAAGAAAAGAAATACATAGTCATGAAAATTATTACAAAACATATTGATATGTATTATATGTAACATGATACTCAGTGTTAAAATATAAAAGTCCTAATATCAGTATGTGTCAATTTGTTTATTTATTTGTAACAATTTGTTATTTATAGGGAGATTTATTTTTTGTGCTATATTTATTATTATTTTGGTACATCTTGTAAATAAAGTACAAGTTCATGTTGAATTTGTTGATCTTCATTTATATATAAGGTTTTATTGGCTGATTACTAGCTGTATGGAGATAGCTGACTTGAGTAAAATTTTGTCCCAGTAATGGGCCTTTTCCAGAAAATTACATGGCGAACATTGAAGAAACTTTTCCTCAACCCCACCATAAAGCTACAAATCATAACCACACATAGAAATGTATAATATGTCTTCCTGCAGGTGCAGATCCAGGGAATTTGAAAAGGGGGGTTCCAAAATATAATTGAAAGGAAATGTTGGGGGTATTCCTTAGTAAAACATCAGGATAATCATTAAAAAATACATGATTATCAGGAAAAAAGGGGGTTTCAATCCCCCCCCCTTGATCTGCCAATGTCCGGGAGTTCTATATCTTTTTTCTTAACCAAACAGGGCAGTCGGGAGGCACTTTTGGATCTTACAAATCACACCTGGTATGTTTAGTGCTAAATTCTCAATGACAATTAAAGCTATCGCCAATAATTATAAATCTGTTGGGCTTGTATAATAATTTGATATTTGGTCTGAAGCTTAACTATGGTGACTTGTACTGTGCTTCATATTTTCAGATTACTTTGCATTCTATTTTCATGTTTGTTACTCATCTACTTCTTGTATTAAAATTACTTTTTAGCTCACCTGGCAGTAAAGGCCATGTGAGCTAATGCCATCATTAGGCAGAAAAAATAACATGGGTAAAAGGAATTAGCATGACAAGATCTACTACTCTGTGATTTTGAAGAAAATCTGATTACCTGTTTTGAAGTCATGGCAATTTTTCCATAACAATTTTTACATTTGATATTTTTTATACAAAAACATACATATAACAGATAGAGGTCAAGTTCAAAATAGCAAAAATGTCCACCATATCAAGATCTACCCACCTGGGGAATTTTGAAATGATTCGAGATAGCGATTATATTTTATTTGCAAAAACTGTGAAAGTACCATTGTTCACAGGGTTCTAATTTTCGTGGATTTTGTGGTTCGCTTCAGTCACGAAATTAAGTTCCTAACGAAAAATATTTTTCCTTTGGCATTAGAATCCATGCATTTAATTACCTACGAAATACTGATATTTATGAAAAACTATTTTGCCAGTTGGAAGCAAATTTGGTCACAAGTTTGCATCACATCCAAGATGGCCACTAGCTGCAAACCTAGGTTAACAATGGACCCTAAAATAAGACACATTCGAAGATTTTCTCCTCTGAAACTACCTGGCCAATTGGGACCAAACTTGCTCGATAAGGTCCTTAGGTGGTCTCCTTTACCAAATGTGTCCCATAAGTCTGTCTCATCCAAGATGGCAGTTGGCAGGTATTACCTGAGGTAAACTAGTTTAACATTGGACCCCGAAGAGATCTTTTCCTCTGAAGCAATTTCGCAAATTGGAACCATACTTGGTCATGTCTGGCAGATCTGCATCAGATCAAAGGTGGTTGCCAGCAGTGGACATAATTATAACCCCCTCCCCCACGGGGGGCTATATAGGAAGTACCCCGTTTGTCTGTCTGTCTGTCCGTTTGTCCATCCTATATCATGTAAGCCCAAATCCAAGCATTTTGATGAAACTACACAAAGGAAGGACACTATATGGAGGTCTGCAAGAAGGAATATAATTATTATCTGAATCCAGGAAGGAGAGATAATTCACTTTGAGCTAATTTGACTACGACTCTGTCCAACACTTGAAGGAGAGATAATTTGACTTTGACATGATATTTTATTCTGCAATATTCTTTTGAACTTAAGCAGTTTTTCAAAGATACAATGCAAAGGCTAGATATTGTGAAATTAAACTGACATAGAAACCTTTCCATCATTGTAATCCTCTTGAGAAGTTGTTTTCAAAATGTTGTGAAGAAATTTCTGTAACGCTTTAGATTGTTGTGAATAATATCATAAAGGTCAAAAAAAGGTGGCAAGTTTTATTTTTGTCTACCGGTAATTTCGACAGAATATTTTCATTGGAGCCCTTGTGAAAAGTTATTTCTTTGGGATTATAACATTGTGTCCATATGCATATTGTGTCCACACTTGTACTATGTCCAGACATGTAATGTCTCCTAACCCACATAAATTTGCACTTACCATATTGATTCAGGGTTCAATGATCAGGTGGTATATCTGGCTGCCATTTGGCAACAGCTCTTGTTTAAAATTGGACCCTATGAGAAAGCATTCAAAGATCTTTCCTCTGAGGCCAAAAAGCAAATTGGAACCATACTCAGTCACAATAGTCCTTGGGTGGGCCCTAGTCCATGATGGTTGATGTTCAATGCTGGAAGTCATTTTTTTTTGCTGGGTCAGAATGAAATGACAATTTTTATGCCCCCGCGACGATAAGTCAGGGGGCATATTGTTTTACCCTTGTCCGTCCGTCCGTCTGTCCGTTTGTCCGTCCGTCCGTCCGCAGCAAGGTACATAGTTTGTCCGGGCTGTTTCTCCTACAGTTTTTATGGTAGGAAATTTTCATTTTGCAGATCATTTAGGCATAGATGTGCCTTTTGGTATTGATTTTGATATTGGTCCATTTTTCCGAAAAATATACGTCGTTGAACTTAGTCATTTTTTGGTATTTTCTCATAAAGGGTACACAGTTTGTCCGGCCAAGATCTCTTACAGTTTTTATGGTAGGAAGTTTTTATTTTACAGATCATTTGGACATATATTGTAGATGTGCCTTTTGGTATTGATTTTGA
>MJUU01066587.1:35843-55089 GCA_002080025.1 Modiolus philippinarum
TAAGCTTTCAGTAGTATGTCAACGGATTTTTTGTAGCTCTTACTGTTTCGGAGCTACAAGGGGTCAAAGGGGCCAAAATTGCAATTTTTCTAAATGTGTCATATCTTTATTTTTCATCAGATTTCGATGGATTTTTTCTTTGAATTTCTATGGATGTTAAGTTTTAGTTGATAGTACATATTTTGCATAGCTCTTACGGTTTTTTATCAGTAAGTAATCAAAAGGGTTTCTTCCCTATTTTGTTTCTAGCTAATAACTGTGTCTAGCTTCTTTTTGTGTCCATCTAATTATTGTGTCAAGCTCTTTACTGTGTCCACATTCACTTTAAACTACTTTTGTTGAAATTTCAGTGGTCGACATGCTGCGGTCGTATCATGCTGCGCTTGGCGTAGCCCTTTATTTAATGAATTTGACATAGAGGGTACACAGTTTGTCCGGGCTGTTTCTCTTACAGTTTTAATGGTAGAAAGTTTTTATTTTGCAGATCATTTGGGCATATATTGTAGATGTGCCTTTTGGTATTGATTTTGATATTGGTCCATTTTTCCGAAAAATATACATTGTTGAACTTTGTTGGTTTTTTTGGTAAATTTTCTCACAGAGGGTACACAGTTTGTCCAGTCAAGATCTCCTACAGTTTTTATGGCAGGAAGTTTTATTTTACAGAAAAATTGTACATATATTGAAGATGTGCCTTTTGCTATTTATTTTGATTTTGGCGTATTTTTCCAAAAAATGAACATTTTTGAACTTAGTCATTTTTTTAATGAATTTGACATAGCGGGTACATGTAGTTTGTCCAGGCAACCCCTCGTTCAGTTATTATGGTAGGAACTTTTTATTTTATAGATCATTTGGACATGCATGTATATCCAAGATGTCCCTTTTGATATTGATTTTTATTTGGGGGGTATTTTTCTAAAAATATACCTAGCTGAATATAGGTCTTTTTGCGATTTTCTCGTAGAGAGTACATGGTTTGTCTGGCCAAGACCTCAAACCGTTTAATGGTTTGAAGTTTTTATTTTGTAAATCATTTGTACATAAATTACAGAAGTGCCTCTTAGTACTATTTTTGATTTTGGAGTATTTTTCTGAAAAAATTTACATTGGTAAACTTAATCGTATTTTTCTTTTTTTTTTCTTTTTGACACAGAGGGTACACAGCCAAAATAAAGTTTGCGGGGGCATCATATGTGTCTTACAGACACAAACATCATACTAAGAAACCACTTTTAAATCTGTACCTTGCGCGGGGGCATTTCATCCTCTAGTTTTGTGAAGGATATCACAAATGTCATTCCTGTAAGTTTGGTTGAATTTGCATCAATGGTTTGAGAGGAAAAGATGAAAATATGATTTTCCCATAGGGTCCAATGTTAAAAAATTTAACTGCATGCAGCCAAGATTTTTGTTGAATCCAACCAAAATGAGCAGTCTTTGTGAAGTACCTTCAATACATCATTCTAATACAGCTAAAGTAAATTTTGGGGCCATTTAGGGTTTGCTATATAGTGTGAGGTTCCTCACTGTATTGGAGACCGTACAGTGACCCCTAGATGCTTTGTTTTGGATCATTTAACCTGGATATGGGATGTTTTCTCCTTGACATTTACCCCATTTCCTTTCTTTTTCATATTTACTTCAATAGTTTCAGAGCAGATGACGAAAATGAAGATTTTCCCATCTGGTCCAATGTTAAACTATGTTCATTGCTGGTAGCCATGTTTTTTATCAGATCAGAAGGAAACGAATAGACTTTGTAGAGGACCATCCATGCATCATTCCTGTAAAGTGTGGTTAAATTTGTTTCATTGGTTTCACAGGAAAAGATGAAAATGTGATTTTCCCATAGGTCCAACATTAAACTTTGTTTTTGTGTAACGGTTTATAGTATCCACCGTGAAATAAGTTCCAAAGGAATATATTCCATAGCTCAAATAGTGCAATAATCTCCAGTTGGAAAGTATTTACTGCTCACCTGGTGAAATAATCTCCAGATGGAATAAATCTCGTAGATATATCAATAACATTTGTTCCATTGGAACTTGTTTCACAGGATACTATTTTGACTTACATTTGCACAGACGACCATGTTTTTTGTGGAATCCAAACAAACTGAGCAATCTTTGTAAAGTACCTTCCTTACATCTCTCTAGTACTGTTTATGAAAATGTGCTTCATTATTTTCAGAGCAGCTGATGAAAATGATGTTTTCCCGTAGGGTCTAAGTAAATTAAGTTGCTTGTTGGCACCTATGTTTCCTGTCGCATCGGAACAAAATCAGCAATCTTATTTAAGGACATTCCATATATCATTCCATTTAAGTTTGGTTAACTTTGCCTCAGTTGTGTCAGAGGAGATGATGAAAAGGTGATTTTTCCCATAGGGTCCAATGTTAAACCTATGTGCTGTGCTGGCAGCCATGTTTTTTGTCAAATGGGAGCGAAATGGGCAATCTTTGAAAAGGAACTTCTATATATCATTGTTGTAAAGTTTGGTTGAATTTGCTTCTGTGCTTTCAGAGGAGAAGATGAAAATGTGAAAAGTCAACAGATGCATGGAAGGAAACCAAGTGATGGCAATAGCTAACACTGACATATTGGCTCAGGTGAGCTGAAAAATCATTTAAGCCATTTGAATACTTGAACCAAAACTTATCACTATGACAATTCTTTGGTGATACCCTTTAAAGTTTTTAATTTTTGGCTTGTTGGGCTATCTTAATCTGCATGCTTCTCTGACTTTGAGCTCAATGTTTTAGGTTTTTTTGCAACTGCAACACATAATCATATTTAGTGCATTGCTACATCCAGTGGATATATACATGCCTGACATATGGCAAAGAACTCTGAACTCAATTTTTAAGTCGCCTCAATGAAGTTGAGGAGGACTATTGGAGTACCCCCGGCGTCTACGTCCGCGTCCACATTTAGGTATATATCTTGGTAACTATGAAGGGTATGATCATCAAACTTTGTATACAGATGCATCTTAGGCTATCTCACAGCCTCCAAGAAAATTAGGTCTCTTTGACCTATATTTTCCACTTGAATGACTTACATTCAAGTTTATGTCCGAGTTCAGATCTCAGTCAATATACATGGTAGGATCATGTAACCTTGCATATTCATGTATCTCTGATGGTAGGTCAGCATCCAAGCAAAATTAGGTCACTTTGACATATATTTTTCGCTTGAATGACTTTCATTCAAGTTTAGGTCTGCATTCTGATCTCAGTCACTACACATGTAAGAATCATGTAACCTTGCATATGCATGCACCTCTGATGGAGGTCAGCATCCAGGCAAAATTAGGTCACTTTGACCTATATTTTCTGCTTGATTGACTTACATCCTAATTTACTGCAGAACTCGTATCTATGTCACTGTGCATGTTAGGATCATGTAAACTTGCATATGCATGCATCTCTGACAATGTGCCATAATGAGGTGATCTTTGTAATCGTTGATTACCTATGTTTGGTAGTTTTCATATACCCCATTTGGTGGAATAGGCATAGTATTTGGTCTTTCAGTCTGCCTCAAAACTTTAACTTTGGGTATATCATATGAATTGCAATTGATTATAATTGCCATTATATTTTACTCATGTATATCATATCTGACCTAGTCTATTGACCTTGAAGCAAATATATTGATACATGAATTTATATGTATTGGTATAAGTCAGTCTGATACCTGTCCTTCCAATATTGACCTCTTGTTTCGCTGTTTAGTTACTTGAATATTTTTTACCTGGGTCCATTTGATACACACACAATTTTTGAAACTATAATATAATGTTTTTCTAAATACCTTTCAGAGGTCACTTTATTAGGTTTGTCACATTTTTGCAGCAAATGCCAATTCGTGCAAGAAATTTCAGTGTGTAAAATTGTAGGCCTTCTGAATGTTTTGATTTGGTTGCCATGAAGATGCATAAATTGTGGAATTAGTGCATGTTTTCAGTTCTTCCAATTGTCAGGGTGTAGCTTAATCTACTCTAGGTTTACGTTTTGTATTGATCTTAACATTTTTGGTGATATAAAAATAGCTGAAGTAGGATTTTAATCTTCTTGATAATCTACATGTATCTGCATCGATAAGACATATATTACTGTCAAAAAGACTGAATGCAATGTCTTATTTAAATGTTTTTTACTACGTTTTGTAGCGAACCTGAGACTAATATAACTGTTATTCCAAGATTGAACTAATGCTCAAAAATCAAAAGTAGAACCAAACTGTAGTTCTCCTCAAATATCTAATCACTGGATACAAAATAAATCCATGTATTTTATATAATAATTTATTTACTGTTTACATTCTATATAAGTAAATGGCAATATTACAATGATGACAGTATCAGTTACCTTTGTAAACATTAGGTATGTCAACTGCACAATACATACAAACAATTCCTTCACACCCATAAACAATCATGCATAGGTGCAAAAAATATCTACATATTATTTATAAGTACAATTCAACCTTCTGTGACCTTCTTTTTTTTAAACTTTATTTTTCATTTTTAGCAAACTTTCATTTTTGCCAATTTTAACAATCAAAAGTCATTTAAATTAACGACATTTGATAGAAAAATTTCATGCCCTCTGGTGGGCCGCTAGCACCGCTATACATCATGTTGTGAAATATCTACATAAAGATAGAAATCACTGCAGTACAAGCCATGATTAAATATAAAAACATAGTATATATATGTGTGTCACAGAAACAGTTTCTGTAGATGGTGATTTGACACTAAAACAAGTCTATGTTAATGATATAGTTCATGGCTATGGCTAGCTCCTGCTGATGGTGATGACTTTTTTTCGTCTTTTTTTTTTAAGACTTCTGTAAAGAGAAAATAGTAATTTGGGTCAGAAAAACATCTATAATGTCACTATTTTTAAAGGAAATAAGTGCATGATATTCTAAAATATTTTGTAATTTGAGCAGTTTTGAAGCCAGTAGATTTTAGATGAAGAAGAACAATACAGGTGTTGTTTCTGCATCTCTACATGCCCCACTTGTCAGTAGATTGGCCTTTTTCCTCTATTATGCAAACTTGGTCATACGGAGATGGTAAATTTTTTATTAGGACAACTAAATTATTGATCCACAAAATATCATAAACTTGCCCTTGATTGTTGTGGTTTTCTCTTCAATTGTGTAATACAATTATGAACAAAGGGAGATAATAAGACTAAGATGAATATTAAAAGTATTGTTTCTTGCCTGTTTTGTTGTAATTTTGTATTATGTGCTGCAGGTCCATATATATATATATATATATATATATATATACATTCAGTTTGTTTTTGTTCACATTTTTAAGGATTAAAAATCAGCTTAATTGTTTCCCTTTGATTATGAACACAGGAGGATAATAAGACTAAGATGAACATTAAAAGTTTTGTTTCATGGCTGTTTTGTTATGATTTTGTATGATGTACTGAAGGTCCATATACTCTCTTTTTATTATTGATGTCATGTCATATCTGAATCATTATATTTACAAACGAGGTTAACTTATACTTACTTTTTTCCATATCCGTGGGCAGAAATGGGTCGTTTCACTGGGGTACCTGAACAACGGGGCAAGGTAACCTACGGGTAAGTTCCTTGTACTCATTGCAGAACTTTGTATCCAAATGAATAGCTGGACCTCTGCTCTTCTGAAAAATTTAATAATATTGAAATTATACTTTATTGTTCAATAACAATATCCAATATCATAATTTTTCAATAGTAATTAAGCTAAAAATGAGCAACAACTAAAAGAAATTCCCTTACTCAATTTTACCCTTTACAGACAATATATAAATAAAGGCATAGTCTATAAGAACAACATGATATCTTGAAAATGTCCATTATGGTTATAATCACTTAAATAACATCCTATTACTGTGCATGTTTGTTTCAAATGGTTTGTTTTGGAAATTAGGATTTATATGGGTGTCTTGTTAAGGGCCTATAAGGGGCCAGTTACTTGTTTCATTATAATTTTGAAACAAGGTAACTCAGCATTAACAATTATTATTAACTATCTGGCTGTTTGAACATATTAAACAAATTTGGTATCAAAATATAAAATCTATAATAAAACTTACTCCAATAAGAACGCAGTTACAATCAGCTGTTTCATCCTTCCTATCTTGCACTAAACTGTTTAACTTGTCACAGCTGTCGACCTATAAAATCAATTTCATTTCTTATATAAAACGAAACTATGTTACAAAACAACATTTTATCATATAAATTAACTACAGGACAACAAGTTAATACCTTTAATATTCAAAATATAGCTCAAGAAAGTATACATTGTAAGGTATGAAGGATTAAGCAATGAACTGACATTTATTTATGTTTGTTCTACAATTATTTTCATGATTTTCATTTTCTGATGGCAAATCAATTAATGATATCTAATCAATAATTTAGCAATAAATGATATCTAGTTGATATTTTACTAAGTCAATCACAAAACAGACAATCAGAAGTTTCTGGTCTTAAAAATTTTTTTGGTTAAACCTAGATTATTAATTTCGTGAAATTTAAAATATGCCTTCTTGGTCTGCATGAGAATTACTTTACTTACATATATAACCTTGATATGTTGCTCAATACAGTATGCCTTCAATAAAACATGTTGTATGTCACAGCTATCATCACCATCATCGTTCAGAGGCAATACACAAAACATCACTCTTTCTGGGTACCTACAGGATAACATTTATAGTATCACAAAATTTAACATTTCAACGTACCTACAAAAAGAAAAAAAATCAACCAAAAGGTTAACTAAGTAAATTATGAAAATCTTTCAAGCCATCGTTATTATCCATGGCCATTTTTTTCACACTAAAAATTGAGATTACAATAAGTCACATGTGATTCTTTAAGACTTATTATAATTACTAATATTGCCATAAGATTTTTGTCTCTTGTGAAATAGCTCCTGATTTCAATTATAAATTTTATTTAACGTCGTAAATGTTCAGGTGATGCATTTTTTTATTTAATTTGATACACCTATATCTGACAGTTTTAAAAACACACATAAATAGCTTTTACATCCTTATTTTGACTTTGCACCTTAAATATTTGTATCATCAGTGTGATAGATTTATCATTGCCATTTATCTCGGCAACATATACAAAAACATAACTGGTGCTAGGCAGTCTAGAATGGACTATTGTAGGATTTAATAGTGTCCGCTAGAAAAAAACTGTCTGGTCTAATAATTGTTACCCTTGATAAAGTCCAAGGACAGAATAATTAAAACACTGGAGTGATTTCTTTCATTCTCATTTGAAATTTTCAATAGCAATACAACACCTGGACACAATTTCACAGGACACTATTTTGGCTTACACTATGAACTATAAGCAAAGCTCATTGTTGAAGGCCTCATTGGGACTTCTAGATGAAGAACAACAATAAAAGTGTTGTTCCTTTGCTTGGTTCTACCATGTACACATGTATTTGCAGAGATTTTAATCTCATATGCATTTGTAACATTAAAAAGTGTCAGCCGAGAAATACTGTCCGGCTTTACAATTGTTAGGTATGATAAAGTGCGAGGACGGAAAAAACGCACTGATGGTCATGGAATATTGTCCTCTTGCATTTTCCAATGAAGCATATGA
Source organism: Modiolus philippinarum (assembly GCA_002080025.1). Classification (NCBI taxonomy): domain Eukaryota; kingdom Metazoa; phylum Mollusca; class Bivalvia; order Mytilida; family Modiolidae; genus Modiolus; species Modiolus philippinarum. Next base: position 43,499 of record MJUU01066587.1, read on the forward strand.
CAGGAAGGACACTTTTTCATGGGACACTATTTTGCCTTGCATATTTATTCCATATCCTTTCCATGTTCATATAAGCTCTGATCCGATTTGCTTTCATTATTGATGTTACACACAAGGTGTTACATGAAAGGGGTGCCTAATTTGTTACACTACTTACATTTGGAGTTGTTTTACACAGTTAAATATCCCTGTTGTGACCCTTCCTTGCTCCACTGCTTTGGTCAAAACTTCTTTGAATAACTTATTAAACTCCATGACAGTCCTGTAAAAACATTTAATGCAAACATTACTTGAAATGCATGTGCAACAGTAAGTTTACTAAAACTCATGGATTGCATGCACTGTTATTCAAATTTAAACTTAGTGCAACTTAAATTGGTGTTATTGATATCTGTGTGTTAAGGGGGGGGGCTTCTTTTTAGTTGCACAACAGTTTTACCTAGCCTCTAAGAAACCTGTGCAAAATTTTGCAAGGTAATTATTCAAAGGATTTTTTTTGCAAGTTTAAAGGAATCAACTGGGGTAAACAGAAAATCTTTGCCATTGATTAAGGGTCCAAATGTGCACATCAGTTTATATTGCATCAGTTACATCTTCATCTAAATTTATCTCTAATTTCTAAATATTAACATTTTACTTACTTTTGTTTTTCCTTCATATGGTTTGTATCTGATAATGTCATTGTAAATCTTTGAAAACTTTTGCAGGGCATCTAATAATGTGAACGTGTTCTCCCTTCTCTTGATGACTAATGAATGATAGGAATGCCGGTTCGCCGGTTGTAAAATTGGAACTGGGCGTGACCTGTACATTAATCACGTTTTCATTGGTCGAAAAATGACAGTTGCTCTTCCATTTTACTGAAAAAGTCCGAGAAGTCGTAAAACGAAAGTAAACCGGAAATAGTAACATCCTACCCTAGCAACTGCAAACTTCGGTCAAAAATTGTAATTTTATGGTTGTGTTTGACACAAGTAGTAATTAATTTTTTCTTGTATAAATACTGATGTTTTATCGTCATCTCCATCTTTTGTTCGGTCTAAGTTCATTGATATGGTTGTTTTTGATGGTCTTATATTTTCCCTTGGAGTACCCCAATGTGAAAAAGGGGAATTCCAACCAATTAAAGCTGACGTATACATATTTGACAAAACCATTACGTTGCATTTAATTTTCTCCCAAATACTGAATCAAAACTGGAAAGTTTAACTAATGTGTTACATTGTGTATGCTTAAACTTTATATATTTTTCATTTTCGTTGTTTTTTCTATTATTTTCTCTTTTACATCCTCTGCCTTTGCTAATGATTCCAGCATATTCCTTGAAGGTATTGCACAAGCCAAAGAAATTACTATGATCCGAGGCACCATTGGGGATTTTAAATCTATGAATAGGTAGACGGGAAATACCCCAATTTGTCGATGGAATATACTAGATTTATTTAGTGGCCACATGATTTCGACTCACAAACAACTTCATATTGCAACAGGATCGTACTAGCACGACCTCTATTTGATTTCAACTTTATTCAGACACAATATTTCGCATGGATTATCAACAAACAAAATAATATCTTGGTAAACGAAGTCCGTCGTCCGCCCGTCCGTTAACTTTCACACCAACGCCTCTCATCTATAGCTATTGCATTACAAGAATTGTGACAGGACATTGCGTATTCCGACAAAAAAAAAACATAACCGCCAGTGCAGAACTAATTGGCCTGGCATTGGACCCCGGCATTGGACCCTGTATCAGGGGATGGACAGGGGATGTCTCAGTTTCTCCTTTCTCCTGCTCCTCAGTCTCCCGTAACCTCTTTCCTTTCTTCCACCCCCTCTTCCCTGTCTCCTGAACCTCTCTTCCTGTCTCCCTTTCATATTCTTCTCTTCCTTCTCGCTTTCTCGTCATCTTTATACTTTCTTCCGCCCCTTTTCTTCTTTCTCCCACCCCTCCGTCGGTCTCCTTTATCCCGACCTTTCTCCCAATCTCCCTCTACCCTGTTCGCCCCTCCTATATCTGAAAAACATCATTTTCATCATCAGCTCTGAAACTAAAAGAGAAGCAAATTTAACTAAACTGTGCTGGAATGATGTATGTCATGTATCCATGGAAGCCTTTAAAAAGATTGTTCATTTCTGTCCGATTTGACAAAAAAAAAATTGAAACATCACCACAAATGCAGAAAAGTCGTCGCTATGAAAAAAACGGCACATTTTGATATTTTCCGTCTGAAACCACTGCTTGAACCAAACTCAACAAAACTTGACTCGAGTGACATCTAGGGATGTGCCTTTACAAAAATTGCTCATTTCGTTCCGATTCGACCAAAAACATTGCCACCAGCATAGACCATAGTTCGACACTGGTCCTACTTTGATCACCTCTTCTGAAATCCCTGAAGCAAATTCAACCAAACTTTACAGAAATGTTGTATTGTAGGTCATTTACAATCATAGCTGATAACGATCTCATCCGGCAAAAAAAAAAAATCGCCAGCACGTGACTTGGTTTAACATAGTGGACTATGAGAAAAAAAAACATCATTTTCATCATCTGCCCTAAAACTATGGAAGCAAAGTTAACTAAACTATACTTGAATGGTGAAACTGGTAAGGTCCTTTACCAACATTGCTTATTTCGTTCCGATTCGACAAAAAAAAAAAAACATGGCCACCGGCATGGAATATAGTTAAACATTGGACCTTATGCGAAAAACCTGCTACGAAGCATTTTTGTCAGGTGAGCAATTCAGACTAAGTCTCTGAACCTCTAGTTAAATAGCTTTAATTTGTATCTAAACGAGGGGGTATAAGACCTTTTCTGTTGGTGTATTTTAGGTATTTTCAGCTCCTTTATAAATGTTTCCAGTGAAATAAACCAATGGACCATTTGGTGTTTTTTGTTCTGTTAATTATTCACTGTTCACTGTTAATCGTAAAATTTGTATTACTTGTTTTGTGACTGTTCGTGGGTTTTAAATTTAATGTCAACTTTTTGGGGGAAAATTAGATTGTTAACCATCTTGCTCCCCCAAAGGTAACCTTCGTGACACGATGTTATGATGAGGGTTTTCTGGAGCAGGGACTATACATTAAATTGTAATGTATTGTCCCTGTCTGGAGGTACCATATTTGTAGACATTTTACCTTGACCTTTCCACGAGGGCAATTTTTTTAATCTTTAACCTTGCTTCTAGAAGGCAGTCATTTGTAGGTTGTTCGTATTTTGCATGTGACTTGCATATGATGAAAGTTTCACGGAGGTAGGCTATAATTTAAGACATTTTGACCTTGACCATATACTGAATGCAATTGAAAAAAACTGTAACCTTTCTTATGAAGCTGGTCATTTAAAGGGGTGTTTTTATTTGGAATGTAACTTGAATATGGTGAGAGCTTATCAGTAAACATTTGACCTTGACTTTGCCCTGACCAAGGACATATAATGAATCCTTGCCCTGGCGGCATTTTTTTTATAAATTCAACTTTGTTTCTAGAAGGTATAGTCATTAAGTCCTAGGGGACTCATATAAGCAATGAAGGGATATGGAGTAAAAGCAAATGAGAAAGCAAATACGTTGAGAAAACAAGCAATGGAACAACGCTTTTATTTTTGTTCTTCATCTTGAAGTCACCATGAGGCCTTCAACAATGAGCTTTGCCCATACCTCATAGCAAATTCAAGACGGCCCCTATCACCGGTTTAAGCGGAATTCATTGCTGGATATCGAGCAACGCTACATCCATGTTTATTGTGTCATGGATGCGGGATCATCAACAAACATAAAATCAACTGGCAAAGTAGTCTTACAATTGCTGTCATACAAATGTAAATTGCACGACAAAAAGACCAATTGAAGACAATCACAACATTTAAACCATCGAGTCAATAGTAAGAAAACTTGGCATAATAAAATTATGAGATGTGGGCACAATAATCAGGTGGTCAGAATAATAGTTTTGAAAACACAGCAAAATAAAATGCCAAAATTTGAAATTATGATAGTGCGTGTGGCTTATTTATGATGAGAGCTTTCTGGAGGTACCCTATTTTGTAGACATTTTGACAATGATTTTGCACTGATGGGTAATTTTAAACAAAATGCAATTATCAAAGATATTAATTTCTATACACCGGGCGAGCTGTCATTGTCTTCTGACAACTCTTTTTAATCTATATCCTACCTACGGAAAACTTACCTTATTCAAGAAGAACCCAATGGAAAGATACACCTTAAAATCTGAAGAAAAATATAAATTTCAGGTACTTTGTAAAAAGAAAATTTTGAACCCTTCTGTCCCCTATAGCTTTGAAATGGTAAGAGCTATGCAAAATTTGTTGACATGATAACGAAAGCTTGAAGAAGAGTCCAAAGAAACAAGCAGGCTGGTTAAAATCTGATGCAAAATTAAAATTTGTCCCTTTGACCCCTTGAAGCTCCGAAATGGTAAGAGCTACGCCGACTTCCTCAAGTTTACTGCAAGATGAACTCAAAACACAGACCCAGTTAAAATCATATGAAACAATCGAAAACTTTAGGTATTTCATAAGAAACAAGATCTTGACCACTTTGACCCCTTGTTGCTCGGAAATGGAAAGAGCTATGCCAAATTCGTGTACCCACTGCAGGAACCTTGCTTCAAGAATCCAAAGACTCAAACTCATTAAACCCATGGTAAAAACAGATTTTGGTTCCTTTAACCCATCAGTTAATGCTCAGAAAGGTTATCGATATCAAAAATTTAATTATATTTGTCATATAAATTTTTCATAAGGGGGTCCATTAAAAACTACACAGAAATCAGACTTAAATGATACAAGTGTAGAAACAACATATTGTCTTCTTTACATGATGAACTTAATACAGATGGTTAATAAGAATTTTTGGTTGTTTCGCCTTTAACGTATTGTGATGATATGCACAGAAGTAAAACGAATGTAAACAAATGGCTTTTTAAGACCCCGTTGTTCACCTAGGTCAACTACTGATCTTTATCCTATATTAATTTATCTTGGCAACCATCTTGGATAAGATACGAACATAATAATCTCAAACTTCGAAGACGATTACCCAAGGAACATCATGTAAAAAATTAAGCATTTTTAGAGGAGATCTTAGAATGTTTTTTCAATATGGTCCTATTTTCAACCTTGTTTCCCCGCTGGCGGCCATCTTAGATGCTGTGCGAAATAAAAATTACAATTGAATGGGAACACATAATGACTTATTGTAACCAAGTTTAGTTCCAATTGGCTTGGTGGTTTAAGAGGAGCAGATCTTTGGATGCATTTCTTATAGGGGCCCTATGTTCAACCATGTTCCCCACTGGTGGTCATTTTGGATGAAGTATAAACCAAAATCACAAACTTTAACCAAGGACTGTTGTGATTAAGTGTGGTTCTAATTGACTCGATGGTTTCAGAGGAGACGATCTTTAGATGTATTTCTATTAGGGTCCAAATGTTAAACTATATTCCCCACTGGCGGTCATCTTGGATGAGGTACAAACCAAAAATCACAAACATTGAGGGGGACCACACAAGGACAATTGTTACCAAGTTTTGTAACAATTGGCCATGTGGTTTCCGAGGAAAACATCTTTGAATGCATTTCCCACAGGGTCCTTTGTAAAACTTTCGTTTCCTTCTGGTTGCCTTCTTGGATGAGGTATGGACATAAGAATAACAAACTTTGAATGGGGCCAGCCAAGGACTTATTGTGACCAAGTGTGCTTCCAATTGGCTGTGTGGTTTCAGAGGAGAACATCTTTGAATACATTTCACAAAGGGTCCTTATGTTAATATGTTCCCCACTGGTGGCTATCTTGGATGGGGTACAAACAAAATCACAAACTTAGAAGGGCACCATCCAAAGACTATTGTGACTAAGTGTGGTTCTAATTGACTCAGTGGTTTCAGAGTAGAGGTTCTTTGGAAGCATTTCCAATAGGTCCCTATGTTAAATTATGTTCCCAACTGGCGGCCATCTTGGATGAGGTACATACCAAAATCACAAACTTTGAAGGAGACCACCCATTGACTATTGTGACTAAGTGTGGTTCTAATTGACTCAGTGGTTTCAGAGTAGAGGTTCTTTGGATGCATTTCCAATAGGTCCCTATGTTAACTATGTTCCCAACTGGCGGTCATCTTGGATGAGGTACATACCAAAATCACAAACTTTGAAGGAGTCCACCCACGGACTATTGTGACTAAGCGTGGTTCTAATTGACTCCGTGGTTTCAGAAGAGAAGATCTTTGGATGTATCTCCGAAGGGTTTATATGTTCAACTATCTTTCCCACTGGTGGCCATCTTGGATGAGGTACAGAAACTCTGAAGGGGACCACCCAAGTATTAGTGTTAATACTAAATTTTGTTCAAATTGGCCAAGTGGTTTCAGAGGAAAACATCTTTGAGTGCATTTCCCACAGAGTCCCTATATAAAACTATATTTCCTTCTGGTTGCCATTTTGTATGAAGTATGGACATAAAAATCACAAACTACCTATTATGACCAAGTTTAGTTCCAATTGGGTGTGTGGATTCAGAGTAGAAGATCGTTGAATGCATTCCCTATAGGGTCCCTATGTTAAACTATGTTCCCACTGGTGGCCATCTTATATAAAAACAACACACTTTGTATGGGACCACACAATGACCTATTGTGGCCAAGTTTGGTTACAACTGGTTTATTTGTTTCAGAGAAGTTATTACAATGGGTGTCAGATGATGGACACCAAGTGATGTCAAAAGCTCACTCTGGCTATAGCTAGGTGAGCTAAAACAGCAGCAAAACCATGAAAATAAGTTCAAGGTTACTTCACACATCAGGCTAGCTTGTACCCACTAAGATGTAACCTTGAATGAAAAGTCTAGCGGTGACAATTGCTGAGAAATGGACATAAATGTACAAAATTATTTGTGGAGATTTTTTCTCATTTGCTTTTACTCCATATCCCTTCATTGCTTATTTTACATGTACAAAATTAACAAAGTCCCTAAACCATGAAATTGAGGTAAAGGATATATGACAGATGTCAGACTGACATGTACCCACTAAGATGTTACCTTGTATGAAAAGTCTAGCTGAGGAATGGACATAAATGTACAAAATTAACAAAGTCACTGAACCATGAAATTGAGGTTAAGATTATATGACAGATTTAAGACTTGCATGTACCCATTAAGATGAAACAATAAACCAAATACTGACTGTCTAGTTGTTACAATAGCTGAGAAATGGACATGAATGGAGAAATTGACAAAGTCACTGAACCATGAAATTGAATTAAAAGTTACATGACAGGTGCTAGACTGGCATGTAATAACTAAGATGTAGCAATACACCAGATATGGTGTCTGTACACATTACAATGATTAAGAAATAGAAAGTAAAACTGTGTTACAAACTTTACAAAGTCACTGAATTGTGCAAATGAGGTAAAATTCAACTGACTTATGACAGATTGCCATGTACCACTAAGATACATCAATACACCAAGTTTAATACAACTATGCATTACAAACTGGAATGTGTAACTTTGTCACAATTTTAATGAAGTCATTGAACCATGAAGACAAGGTCAAGGTCATCTGAAACATGCCATGCTCCAAATTTCAAATCATCAGCTACCTGTGGACAAAAGATGTTGTGTATAAGAAATTTTAAAATTTTTTTGCACATGCGATGAAAGTACATAAGCAAATACTTACCCATGGTAGGTCACTGTGAGACAAAGCCTTATTATCTAGTAAACAGTAAATGAGACATGAAATCCATTGACATACTACTAATTGTGAATAATGAATGAAACCCTGTCAAAACCTGATGAATAACAGATTCTACAGCCAAATTATGTGAAAACACCCAATTTAAACTATTCTGAAATGGGGAGTTAAGATTCTGAAAGTAAAACCACAGTTTATGCATGTGCCAAGGAACATGATACATGTATTAAAATTTGGATATGTCCATGAGAATCAAAGTTATGCTGTCCATAGATGGCAACGGTATGGGCACCAATGCCTGCGCAATACCATAAAAAAAATTTTGTGCTTATATAAAAAGTGACTAAGTCCAATTATAACATATATAATACATGATGTGCATCTTGCAGATTTGCAGAAGTCCTGCAAGTTTTGTTGAAAAGTACCAGGTGGTCTAGGAGCAGTTTAGGTTTATGAATGCACACTCTCAAGACTCAAATAAGATAAAATGACCAAAGTCCTATAGAAATAAAATAAGGAAGAAAATGCATTGTGCACATCTGAAATATATATAATGACCTATTTTTTAGAGTTTGGTTAAAAGTACATTTCAGTTAAGGACCAGGTGTGGATAATTGAGGCATACCCTTAGGACTATTACAAGACATGTGATTGGAAGAGTCGGAAATGACAGCTAATCCAACGCCAATTTGAATTTTTGTTCAAACTGGAGCTGTCACTGAATGGCAGTTCCATTGAACCCTGAATCAATAAGCAAAGTGCAAATTTAAATGTGTGTGGACACAATTCAAGTATACCTCCCCTTTTTTCCAGCAAATATACAGTTGCATTATCTCCCCTTCTTCTTATATATGTACATCTTCAATTATAACAAAAATAATACATGATGCACATCTTGAAGACTTGAAGAAATCCTGCAACTTTTGTTGAAAAGTACCAGGTGGTCTAGGAGCAGTTTACATCAAAATCCATGCAGCTGTTAAGGTGGACATGCACTGCCAAGGCACATGAAAGAACAGACAGACAGGCAGATGGACAGTCTGACTTTGTTTGGCGAGTGGATAATAAATATATTACAGGCATCTATCTCAATTAATACCATCAATACAATTTACATAGATATTTTTTTTATTTTTATATTATACATAAATCAAATAAATAATGAATATTTCAATATTTAATAATAATAATAAACAATTTTATCTCTAATAAAACAAGCCACAATGGCAAACCTTCACAAGCTACAATACTGTATTTCAATGTTCTTCATGTATACCCTGTGTAATAAAATTGAGTATGAGTTCAGTGTTTGACCTCGGACCTGCTTCTTCATTTTATATATGCTCATTTTACCCATACATACCATTACTACGTATAGATAAGCATGACTGGTCTGTTCAACAGATGTATATCTTATTACGTAAAATACTTATACAATCCAATTATATCTTGTATAGATACTTCACACAAAACAGAGGTATTATTATTTCATAAAAAGTTGATATTCTTTCAAACACTCCAGCAGAATTTAGTTGTTTATGAACATTTAATATTTCAGAAAATTATTGATTTACTTTGTGAGTAATGATTTTCACCAAGACCTGATTTCACTATCAGTATATGTATTTTGTGTGAAAACAAAAGTATGAATAGGGTAAACAAGAATACACAAATTGACAGGGAACAGTGATATTTATATTTTGTTTCATTATACAAAATTGTCTCTTACTTTTGAAACTCTCTTATTTTATCAACAATGTGGTCCAAACATGGGTACCTAATTTTGGTCTTTTTTGTACTAGTTATTGGCCTGGAGGACTGTATGACATTCAGAGGCCTAATTTGTTGTGGTCTGTGTAAAAAGTTACCATATTTCTGTACACTGGCCTCCTAAGTTTGTTCCTGGGTACGGTAGTACCTGGCATGTGGTTAAGTACGGAGTGTGACCCACCCAAAATCTGCAAACTTGATGATTTTTGGCTTTGAGTAGCCAAAGAACGTGAAGAACACATCAGAAACCTGTCATCCTGTCAAAATTGAGAGAAGACATTTTATTTAAGATGTGTGCATCAATATTGTCTGAATAGGGTTTGTAGTTTTTGTTTTACAGGTGACAATAGGTCGTCTACCCCACCAAAATACGACATTTTTAATTCATCTCCTTTCCAGTGCCTATTTTTCAGGCAAATAGGTAACAAAAATCCTTCAAAGAGGTTATGAGCTAGTCAATTACAGCCAGAGTTTGAATTTTAAAATGAACCCCAACACGATGACTTTTGCATATAAGGAGGGTCATCAGTGACTACATTGCATAAAGAGTCTAAAAACAACAATAATCATGTGTAAAAGTCTAAGGGTTAAACCATGTTCGATGCTGATGTTCAAGATCTGAACAAAATGAGCAATCTTTGTTTAGTACAGCCCATGCATCATTCCTGTAAGATTTGATTCAAATATCTCAAGTAGTTACAGAGGATATGTTCAAAGTATGATTTTCCCATATTGTCTAATGTTTAATTATGATCCATTTTGGCAGCCATGTTTGTTTGTTTTTCTTTAAGTGGAACAAATTAGGTAATTTTTGTAAAGGACCTTCCATACATCTAACATTGAAGTTTAGTAAAATTTCTGTGGGTAATTTCAAAGGAGATTATCAAACTTTGAAAAGCTAGCAATGGATGGACAATGGATGCTAAATGATGATAATCTCTCACACTCGCCATTTGGGTTGTGAGACTGTCATATATAATGCAACTTTTATCAAAAACCATAAAGAAATAAATGTCATAAAAAGGTGGTGCAGGAAGAAAGCAGCTAAATAAATAATGGACGGAAGATGTACAACAATGGAAGGTGTCTCCTATCTGTCAATGATTCCTAGTGATAATACCGTCATGAATGCGGCTGTATAACAGGACTTTTTAATTGGTCATATTATGAAAAGGTAAGTACATGTATCTTTTGATAATATTTTCTCATGGCACAACAAAAACATACAATTTTCACATAAAAACAGCACATTTATGATGAAATCTACACTCAATTTCATCCCAGTTTGACATTCACAATTCATGTAATACAATATAATTTAAATCATGTAAGATCTATAAATATTGCAAAGTATTCAGGTTTACTTATAATTTGATGGCATTCTGTAAATGTCAACATATATATTCCATAACATGCCAAGGTGTAGGATTGTCATGGTAATCAGCAAAGTCATTAGCTATAAACAGGGCAACAATAGCAAAATAATTATCAACTCTTTCTAAAAATTCAAGATTCTCTTAATTTTCAGATTAATAGTTGTTTACCCAAATATAAATGAATTTCAGGTTTCAGCACATTACACCTATATACTTAATCTGAAACCTCAATAAGTTATAATGAACTGTGAAGCTTATCAAGGAATGAAATTAAAAAGCAATTATTATTTTTTTATAGGTTTCATTAACTCCCTTTTCAAAGAAATTTAAATGGAATAACATTTGATTTTTTGTTTTTAAACAAGATGGAAGCAATCGGAGACCACAGCTAATTCCCTCACCTATAGCAATTAAATTTCCAAATTCAGTTAAAATTTAAAAATATTTTCAAAAGCAGCATCCCTCTCCATGAGGCATCCATTGACCTAAGATGATGCTGTAGTATCTCAGATATGAACCTTAACACAGACTATAACATGAGTCATTGAAGCATAAAATGAAGGTCAAGGTGACTCAACTATCATCTGAATCAGCATCACTCTCCAAGACACATCCACTCACCAAAGATGATTAATGTGCCACATGTAGTTTCTCAGATATGAACCTAACACAAACTTTAACCGGAGTCAGTGAAGCCTAAAATGTAGGTCAGAG
>MJUU01066587.1:55164-170458 GCA_002080025.1 Modiolus philippinarum
GGTCAGAGTGACCCAATTATCATCTGAAGCAGCATTACTCTCCAAGACGCATCCACTGACCAAAGATGATTGATGTGCCACATGTAGTTTCTCAGATGTGAACCTTAATGCAAACTTTAACCTGAGGCATTGAAGTATAAAATGTAGGTCAGAATGACCCAATTATAATCTCTAGCAGCATCACTCTCCAAGAAGCATCCACTGACCAAAGATGATTGATGTGCCACATGTAGTTTCTAAGATATGAGCCTTAATGCAAACTTTAACCTGAGTCAATGAAGCATAAAATGTAGGTCAGAGTGACCCAATATTCATCTGAAGCAGCATCTCTCTTCAAGATGCATCCACTAACCAAAGATGATTAATGTGCCACATGTAGTTTCTCAGATATGAACCTTAACGCAAACTTAAACATCTGCACTGATGAGACATAAGTTGTCGAAATGCGCATACGCAGAATTTAAATTTACAGTAACTTCGGTATTTAGTCATTCTTTGAAGTGTAAAATGTAGGTCAAAGTGACTCAATTATCATCTGAAGCAGCATCACTCTCCAAGATGCATCCACTGACCAAAGATGATTGATGTGCCACATGTAGTTTCTCAGATATAAACCTTAAGCAAACTTTAACCTGAGGTGGGACAAACAGACGGGCATTCGGACGGACGGAAGGGCAAGATGCTATATCCCCTCCCCAACTCCATTGGGCGAGGGGATAATAAAATTCATCGGTAATATTATCTCCCTTTTCAATGCCATCACAATAGACATAATTAGTATCCAAGCTACAGAAACTCACAGAAACTAAAAATTTCCTTGGATATACACATTCATAATTTTTATTTACTTCTAAGTTAACAGAAATGTATACTTTCAAAATGTTTCAGTTGTTAATTTGGTCAAAAATTCTTAGTTCAAATGGGGAATATCTTGCAGAAAAACAACATCAAATTCCATGTGGATATGCACAGCCACATATTAATTCCACATTTTCATTAAACTTGTTGATAGTTTCAGAGGATATATGAATATGTGTTAAAAACCTGCTTTAGTTTTAGCTTTGTTTTATATTTCTACCTTAAAAACTTCCAAAACAATATTGAACCAAAGTTCCTTGTTAATAAAAAGTTTACTGCTGTAAAATAGAGGTTTGGGATCAGTTGCACAGACAACTGTAAAAGAAATTATTTGTCAATTTTCTTAGTTCAAAGGGGAAATAAACTGCCCTTTAATTAAAATTTTAATGTCAATAAGCACATAATGTCTTTTATAGATACAAAATTTCATGAAATTCTACTCAATAGTTTCAAAGGAGATATGCTGACAAACTTTGAAAATTTCTACATTACTGGTAAACTTGGTCATAATTCCAAGAATTCCTGTATATAAGTACATCTTACTTAATTCTGAAATAAATACAAATTCATTTATTCTTTCTGGTTATTTCAGAGGAGTTGCACTATTAAGATCAAGATTGACAGAAGATGGGTAAAAACCCAGACCTATAAAACTCCATGAATTTAGTACAAAGTATAACAACACTAACACTGAGTAGAATTTGTTGAAAGTTAGTTCTTAAAACACACTGACACATTAGTACTATTAAAACATACAACTTTTGTAATACTTAACACTTATGTATGACTAGATAAGCTTGTCAAATACCTGATAACAAAAAGTCTAAATTCAAAACAAAATAATATTCTTTCACCAAAAAATAATCAGTTCCCTTTTGTGTTTAATCATCCTTGTAAAATGTGTATGCAATAACTAGCTTATAACATGATATACTAGTATGCAGACGTGATTTCAAAGATTATCAACTTCAAACCCTGAAATTGTAAAATTTTTCGATGCATTTAAATTTTACATTAAACTTCAATTGATGCATTTTCCTGTCAATTTTCAAACTTTATACAGACATATACTTAGAAATTGTAATTCAAATATTAAAATGACAAAAAATTTCATTGATCACAAGGAGGACTTGTACAACAATATTATAAAGTACAATAAAACTATCATCAGTGAAAAGATAATTTCTGGTAGAGTGTTAACTTTTGTGATGTACTTAGCTTCTATCTTTCTGTAATCACATAAAAAGAAAAAACAGAGAATGGGTAAAGAAATACAATATTGAAATTCAGTAGATGATTTTGATAAACGGTCTATTTTAAATGATAACAAACTTTCATGCATCAACTTGTGTTATAAATTAATCTCATATAAGACTCAGCTTCAGAGCATCCAGTTTATAAAAACATTTTGATCAATCTGGAAGCGACATGGTGCTTTGTTACATTTTTCCCATTGCAAAATACAACTTCATTTATATCTACTGGTATATTATAGTGTGTGAGGACAAGGATCTTCATTTACAGTAACATCACAGCAAAATATGTATATTTGAAATCTATGTTAAACTATGTGAAAACAAGATCTTTATTTATTGTTTAGCAACATATCATTTTTCTGCAAACAAAAAGCATGTATCCAATAAATTTCCATATCTTTATGACATCATTAACAACTAGAAAATGTGTTTTTAAAACACGGATGCCCCGCCAACAAATTTATCGCCATAGATAACAATGGAATTTAGTTCCCTGTCACTTAATTGGGATGGAATCATCAAAAAGTAGTACTGTTACAGATGATTATTCATCAAATATTTGTTTAGTGATGGATGTAAACAAAAATTACCAAACTAAAGTCGCCAAAGCATAAAATATTGGTCACTTTATAAAATTATTGATGAATTATGCAGTACTCACTATGGTGATTTAATTGATTAATCACCAAGTTGTTAATAAATTGGCCTAATACAAAAATTTAACAGTCATTCAATTGTAATATGTAGGTCAAAGTCAACAAATTGTCTAAGAATTTGGTAGTTTTCACTAAGATGGGTCATTTCATGAAACTTTATAATGTTATGTTGTGTAGTTGTTTAGAAATGGACTTAAAACACAATATTTACCGAAAGTCACTCAAGCGTAAAATGTAGGTCAAAGACACTAAGTTGTCCTTGATTTGAATCACCCATCAAGGTAATTTATTTGATGCAACACCATAGTGAGATCATGTTTAGTTGTTGAGAAATGGAATTTAACGCAAAATTTAACAAAAGTCACTCAAGCATAAAATATAGGTCACAGATACTTAATTCTTGATGATTTAGGTAGTACTCATCAATGTGATTAATTTGATGAAACATCATTGTGGTATGATGTGTAGTTGATGAGAAATGGACCTTAACACACAATTTAAGATAAGTCACTCAATCGTAAAATATAGGTCAAAGCCACTTAATTCTCAATGATTTTGGTAGCACTCATCAAGGCAATTAATTTGATGACATATCATTGTCGTATGATGTGTAGTTACTGAGAAATGGACTTTAAACGCAAAATTTAACAAAAGTCACTCAAGCGTAAAATGTAGGTCATGGATCCCTAATTGTTGGTGAATCTGGTAGTACTAACCAAGGTGCATATACTGATGTAATAATATTAAAATATTACAAGAGGTTACCAAAATATGGACCTAAACGCAAAACTTAACATAGGGATGTACGTACGGACAGACAGACGGATAAGGGTAAATCTATATGCCCCTATAATACCAAATTCTACTCAGGACAATATTCTCTACTATTATACATTTTGTATACTCATTTAAATATCTAAAATCTGATGGGTTCAAATCTTGTCACATGACATTTTGAGATTTCGCTGGGTGAACCAGCTAGCACTGAGTGGCATAGGAAGGTCAACCAGTGAACAAGAAAATTTGATATAATATAACAGTTACCACCCTAGATAGTTTCTCTCCCTTCGAAATTTAGGTCACCCTCGAGCTAGCTCTGGGGTGACCTTAAAATCTCAGGGAGAGAAACCGCAGGGTCACACACTATCTAGGGTGGTAATTGTATAATATTAATGCAATAACCCTATATTATAGTACATGTAACATCATACTGATAATGAGTCATTGTTAACAACACTTGCAGTAAATAATGGTACTAAGTCATGGCTTACATCCAGTGATGTTTTAATATTTAAATGCCTATAAATCAATTGAAACACATAATCAACAAGTCTTTCTCTCTTTTATGGCAGCAATTTTGATTCCTGAATGCCCATTATGGAGGTGAGGAAACTGAGGTGGTGGGTTTTCTCATATGGTGTTGATTACACCTTAAACTATTTAGGTATTATGATTGTTTAGGATTTCAGCTGTTCAATGATGTCTGTTTCCCTGAAGGTTGATGTTTAATCTAAAATGAAAAAAAAAACATATATATTGAAATAAAGTCAACTTGGATATCATACAGTATCTTATATGAGATTTTTCTTAATACATTTATTCCTAATTCTTAGGCCAGGTGAGTTAAAGACTCTATAACAGGGGCCAAAAATTTTTAATTTCTTCTCATAATTTACCTAATTAATTGTTTTAATGCTGTTTGAACTAAAGTTATAGGTGATCATATAATAGTCACATGTTCACACTTTTTGAATGGTTTTTATGGTCAGTCAATGATGACAAAAAAGACTGGTTTGACCTTATCGATTAGTCAGATTTGAATGCATTTAGTTTTAAGAGCCTTAAAGGAAGATCAAGCCTAATAAAATTCTCAGATTTTTCTTTTTTAAAAATATTTAGTAGTCCTTAACCCATAATATTTCATCCTTAACCCGTATGTTCCAAAATTAAAATCCCCAATCATCTTTTTTCTATTATCAGGCTTTGAAAAGCGGGCCAAATTGGTATCTTTCAGCAACATTTATAAACAAAGTGCTTATTGTTTGGCTTTTATATGAAATAACTTTCAGACAGATTTTAATATTTTTTGTTATTTTTGAAATAGATATTTTTTGTGCTAATAAAAAGGCTGAAGGAAGAACAATCCAGCATGAAAATCAAGTCAATTATGAATCAATATATGCAAATTGAATGCACCTTGCATTAGTGTGGATCTACCTACATATTATACAATAAACCATACAAAAAATGTTGAAAGATAGGTATATCAAAACAAACAGAATTCTATAGGATATCTACATCTAAAAACTATTGACAGACGGGCAAAACAAAGTGTAAAAAATAAACACAAATTTTACAACATCAATACAACATGTTTTATACCTTCAATTTTTTCTTCATATATTTGTCATCAAAGTTTTCTTTTCTTACTCTATAATACATATAAATTATGTCAAGTCAAAAGTTCATCCATGAACACATCAATGAATGCACGAGATACCAAAGACTGAAAATTTCAATTATCTCCCTTTGAACAGGATGACCACACATATACCAAAAGTGAAATAGGGAGGAGCTTTGCCTACAAGATCAATAAAAAGTAACAACAACTATTTTTTTGTTAATGAAATGAATCTGATCTTTAATTCAAAACCCCAAAAGATGAACACTGAAAACCAATTTTATTTGAAAACTTGCAGTATCTAAATGTTAAAATTTTTTATCCCAGACTAAGGAGTATCTCCCTCATGCAAAGCTTTGTCCTTAGTTTTTTGTGTTTCATTTATTTTTGCTTTATCAGCTACAATACATCTTTAAGTTTATAGTCTTCATAATGTTTTGATTTGATCTGAGCTGAAAAGACATAAGTGGTTAAAATTGCCATCTGTAGAAAACAAATTTAAAGCAACTTCGGTATTTTGTAATTTAATACTTACCAATTCATTTTGTTGTTTCCAAGAAACAATTGAACATTTTTTCAGTTGATGGACTTCCAAATGTTTTGGTTTGATCTGCACTGATGAGACATAAGTTGTCTCAACGCAAATATGAAGAAAATAAAATATAACAGTAACTTCAGTTACCACTTCGCTGATGCCTCTGCTGGTGGACTGTTAGTCCCCGAGGGTATTCACCAACCCAGTAGTCAGTACTCGGTGCTGACCCGAAAATCTTTTTTTTTTAAAACTTGCAATATCTAAAGTTTACAAAATTTTGTTTAAAACTAAGGAGTATCTCCCTCAAGCATAGCTCTGTCCTTAGCTGAATTTTGGCTTTTCTATTTAGATTTCTTTGATTAATTGTTCTCTATCAGCTTTCACACATTTTTT
Organism: Modiolus philippinarum; assembly: GCA_002080025.1. NCBI lineage: Eukaryota > Metazoa > Mollusca > Bivalvia > Mytilida > Modiolidae > Modiolus > Modiolus philippinarum. The sequence continues at coordinate 61,264 of MJUU01066587.1, forward strand.
GGTTAATAGACTTCTAAATGTTTTGGTTTGATCTGCACTGATGAGACATAAGTTGTCGAAATGCGTTTTATGCAGAAAACAATTAATGGTAATTCGGTATTTTGTTATTCAAAATAGACAAATGAGACTCAGCTCTTTAGGAAGATACATGTATATTGTATGTTTTTTGGGTTTTTTTATATAGATTAAAAATTAGTAAAACAAAATACTGATGTAAAATTACGTACAGGAATTTCTTGAGAAGCCTCTATACTAATGTATCCATTAGGAACTGTTGCTTTTTGTTTACGTTCATACTGTCTTCTATGTTTACTGTCTATTGCTGTTAAATACCAGGTACCTGGAAACAGGTGCTCTGTTGTTTCTGTGGGTGTGTATGGTGCTATAAGGAAAAGATCGATATTACATTTATTTAGTGCTACATAAAGGAAAATATAATTCAAGCATTTATTTTAGATTGGGTTTAAGATGAAAGTTTTGGTTGGTATCAGTTAACATACCAGCTGACAACATAGCAGCACCAAGTATAATTCCCTTGTACATGTATTAGTAAAACATGCCAAAGATATTTGATATAATAACAAATGTCATCATTAACAGAATGCAGGGATGAGATGCAGACATTTATTTGAAGTTAGCCTAATTGGAAGTAAGAAACATACATCTGATGGAATCAGAATCATAGAAATCCACAAGTCCAGAGAATGTGACATGTTGGATTATCTCCCTTGGCATATAACCCTTGGGGGAACATCACTGGAAGACAATGCAAACATTCAACCTCAGTTCAAAATTTCCCTTCAATTTCAATACAATAGTGTAATTTGCTAAATTTCCTTGATGTCAGAAATACACATGTATATTTGTTATTTTCCTTTTATATTCTGTACCGGGTACTTGTAAGCAGATTATATCTCTTACGTAAACCAGGTCGTTTTGTAAAACTAAAGTGAATTTTCCACAAACTTAGTACAGTAAAACCTGGTCTAACGGCCACCTTTGTATAGCTTTAACCTTTTCATAGCAGTCACATTTTTTTGTTTCCCTACAGATTTTACTGTATAAATGTATATTGTGTTCTTCATAACTGTATCAAGACCTTCTGGCCATTTTCCTTCATTAGTTTTCACTATATCACACTGTCCTACATGGTGGCTTCTTCCTTATTATAAATATTATTATTTCCTTATTTGAAAGGAAGAAGCAACCATGTAGGACAGTGTGATATAGTGAAAACTGATGAAGGAAAATGGCCGAAATGTCTTGATACGGTTATGAAGAACACATTATATTATTGATGAAACATTCCCTGTGGAATTTATTCAAAGTATAAATGTAGTCTGTATAATGGTCACCTCCTCAACGCGGTCAGCGGTCAGTAAAGTCAAGTCTGTTTAGTTAAAATTCATACCTCTAACAGCCATCTCTCGCATTTTGTTTACATTGGAAGTATAATATTGATCTGGAAGCCAGTTATGTTAGATAAATCAGAAGTATTCTGAATGTGAAATTTTGATGATTTTTTCTTAATCAGCTGCTCGATGTGTAAACAGTGTAATCAGGTTTCTTTTGGACATGTAAATTTTGTGTACAAGTAAAGCGGACATTTAAATTCCCAAAAATAAACAAATTTGGAGAAAAAATTTGGAAATTGGCTCCTTTTATATAAAGAACACCTGCTTATAGTGATCATTTGTCCTGAATCCCCTGAGTGACCTTTAGAGACAGTTTTAACTGTATTGTCACTATGTCTGAAGTAAAACTTTAAACATTTTTTATTCAGATTTCGGATTTTGGGGTTCTAGGGATATGTGCAGGAATGATAAAACAGCAAATTAAAAATTCATTATCTTTGTAACTAAAACTAAGTACCACTTGAAGGTTTGACTCTGTATATTTGAAATATGCATAGGTCCATAGTAATGGTTCTATGACCTTTAACAGTGGCGGATCCAGATTTTCTTCTAAGCGAGGGCCCAACCCAAAATTTCTCCATAAGTAGGGGGCCCAGAACCCATTTTTTAAAAACCCCCAGGAATTTTAATTATTTTCCAAAGTAAAGGGGGCCCAGGCCCACCCAGGCCCCCTAAATCCGCCACTGTTTAAGTTCAATTACCTGCATTGTGTGTATCTTCCCTTAACTTCATCATTTTCGCAAACACTTCAGGTTGACATTTTGTTCTAGATTCTAAGTAATGCTTCACATGATCAACATTGTCTTTTAATTTTTGAATAGAGTTTTTCATACTTTCATCTGTAATAAACTTCATAGAAAACATGGCAGATGCCAAACCAGATCCATATGAAAATAATATTAATCTTTGTCCCTTTAATTCTTCAACACTATGACTGTAACAAAATTAAGCTAATATTAACAAAAAAAATCTAGTTTGACAAATAATTTTTTATGTGTTCATAAGGAATAGATATAATACATAATCTATTTATTTACATTTCTAATGCAGACTATTGGTCAAATTATATGTCTCTTTTAAATATATTGACTATTCCATGCTGAGCTTATGTGACAATATCTGTATGTTTTCTCATGTTTGAAGACATTTAAGATATATTTTAAGTACATTTTGTATTTTTGTATCCAACCACACAGAAAAGGAAAGGTACTATACAAGAATTATGATGTATATGTTGGTCTGTCTCACCAAACCTTTCCCATCAACAATTTGTGACCAAAATTACATACTCATCTTCAAATTGGCTTGTTAGATGTGACCTCATTTAGTTTTGAGAGTTCAAATAGTTTTGGATTATATTACTTGAAACTAAAAAAAAATATGCAAAATGACTATCTTAGGCCATACAAAGTTAATTGATTGGTTCTATTTTTTGGTAAAAAATTATGAGGGACGGAGGTGATTTTTTTTATCTTTTTATTTGCCAAAACATAGATGAGGCAGCTTTTTACATTACAAAAACCACCAAAAATGTAGAGAGGGAGGTGATTTTATTATTTTTCTGTTATTAAAATGGCAAAATTAAGGTCAATGAGGGTTTTTTTTTCCAGCTCCTAACTAGATGAGAACCAATAAATTAATTTTTCATGGCCTAACATTCTTTCTTCTGTTATAGACGCTTTCAGAAATTAGTGATTACTGAGTTATCGAACTTGACCGCCAGGTGCCACATAGTCGTCCACCATTAAGAGGGTGTAGAGTCGGTTTTTACCGTGGCAACGTATGGTCATTTGTCGTGATTAAATTAATTAAAAAATAGAATTTTAACATTTTTATTTCAAACAGGTATCTGTTCTGAAGAAATATGCCTGTTCAAATTAAATTTTTATTAACTAGCAAATTATAAAGTGCAATTAATATGAAAATCAAGCCCACGGTAACATTTTTACCATATTTTTTGTGTATTATAGAATATTACATAATTCAGCAATTAATGCTTCCGTCCAGGTGACAATAAACTGCTTTGTCAAGGTAGATTATTACACCTGGGGGCATGAATTTTGTCTTTAAATCAGTGTAATTGTTTAAACCAGTTTAATTAATCCTATGACCCTTTGATTGCTTCCACAAAAAATGAAGGTGATGGATTTTAAAATAAATTTTTTATTTACAACGTGTTTTAAAATTGTCTACACGCATTTTTTTCTCAGAAATAGAACAAAGTACTATCACGACATCACACAAAACCACTTTCCAGTTGGGCTGCCTCTTTCTAGCACAAAAATTATGGCCATCTCTTTTTGGTCGGAGGAAGGTAACTCCGGCCAATCAAATTTGGTAAATATTAGATATTTTGATTGCATAAACAAATTTACCCCCAAATGTTTGAACCCCCCTCCCAAAAGAAAAGAAACACAAGTTATAAATTAAAGGAATAAATAGTTGCGCTATGTTATTTGAATTATTTGAATTTCGGCAAGTTGAACAATATCCATTAATTCAAATTATGCATTTAAATCTTTATTTATTTTTCTTCAATTTGCGTGTTTTCAGGTGTAAAATTATTTTGTTTCGTGTAACTTTTTAATTTTTTTTTCTTGCAGAATGACATCCTCGTGCATTATTTCAATTAAAAAAATGCAGTTGAATTATATATTTGTTGTCATTGTTTTGCCGATTTCTGTTTTTCCCCCCGACTAAAAATAAATATTACCAGAGACTATTTGAATTAAATACTTCTTTGTTTTTTTTACTTTATAAAGTCAAACAAAATGTTTCAGAATGCAGATATTTCAAAAGCGTTCAACATAAAATTATCATTTTTTTTATTATTCTGGTTAGGTGAAGTTAGTTCATCTCTACAATCTGTGCCCAATTTTTAAGAGCCTGTATATGCACATTATAATCTGTTATAAAAATATTAATATCCAATTTATTTTTCTGTCAAGAAAACTTCAATATTTTTTTTTCTAAAATATAAATGATTAATTTATTAATCTAAATTACTTGTGAATTTGATTTCTTTTCCTTCAAAACAAAGTTCCATTTTCTTAATAAACTTGCAAAATATCGAACTTCTATACCGATTAACAGTTATTCGTAATATATTAATATATATATAAGGCGGTTTCTTTGATGTCATAATAACTGTTTTATCACTTAAACAGGATTTGATCACTTTCTCAACAGGTGTTATTGGATTAATTAACGGTTGAAGTATGACACCTGTATCATTAAACCTTATACCGATAGATCGACAAACACCGAGGTGTTACGAACGTTACACCCTTCCGGTAACAAGTTCATTCGGAAGTTGGCAATGGCGGCACCCATGAATTCGTGAATAAAAAGGTCTATTGTGTTGTTATAATGATAAAATTTTCTATCATCCAAGTTTTTGTCAGACTTTTGAAAAACTTTTCTTGTTCATTTTCTGTTTAGATCCTATAATCAATGATTGATCTTGTCCATAGTTCTTGATAAAAATTCTGTGAAAATATGAGGTATACTTTTGGTTACTAATTTTTTTCATATTATTAATAGGGTCGGTAAGTCTCATCCAATTTTGGAACTTCCGGATACATAATTTGCATCCGGAAGTTGCATTTCTTACAAGAATATATGACGTTTCAGTCAAAAACGTTGAACGTCATAATCCTGCAACGTCATTTTTGGTGGGTAACGTTTTCAAATTGCATTTTTATCGTGATTTCTCAGTGTCACATGACGAGACTTGAAGACCCTATTCATATCTTTATTCAGTAATGAAAGATATTAAGGTTACTTCCATATATGGATGAACAGGCAAAGATCATGTTATTTCACACGAACAAGTCCATCATACACAGAAGTGATATCATATTTGAATGAAGGAAAATATGAAAATATTGTTTGAAAATGAACCCTTAGAATATGTGAAACAAGCCCACCATACACAGACTGGATAAGCATATTTGAATGAAGGAAAATGTGAAAATATTGTATGAATATAATACCTTAAAATATGTGAGACAAGTCCACCATATACAGATGGAGTATACATATTTCCTACTTGGTTTGCTAAAAATAACGATGGTTTTGTTTTCTTCTCAAATAATTCTTTACTTGCAGCCATAAAGTCTTTCTCAAGTTCCTTGTTAAACATTGTATTTTCTCTGTCTATTTCTCTGAAAAACAAAATCAGAACTCAGTATGACTAGTTCCTCAGACAATGAATCATAAATCTAAGCTGGTAATATTAAGTGTTACCAGTACTTAAATAAGTTTTTATTTTAAGTTTCAACACTTTATTTCATTAATTATATAGTGACTTGAACCATTTTTTAATTTTGAAATATACATGCTACAATATAATGCCTTGTCATTTGTTTTATTCATATCAATTGAAAGACCATATCCGAGTTCTGGTATTTAGATTCAGCAGTTGTTGTTAGTCCACCCCATGTGACCAAGAATGTACTCCAAAAACATGATTTCATGAGGTTTTAGGCTCTGTGACTTGACATTTTCTATGACTGTGACGTGTTGAAAAGTGTTCTGGTAAATCCTTATACCAGAGCTCAGATATGGTCTATTTCTGCCCTTTGAATTATTGTTATAATTTTCTTTTGTGTGCAATAATTTTGTAAAGTGAACTGACAATCAAAATTATTTGGCCACTGTCAATTTGCCCCATGCAGGTTGCAATGCTTTTGAAGTTATATAATGCTTGGTTTCATGAGCATCAAATCGGTTTTATGAGCATCAAATCATGAATGAAAATTTGGCAAAATTGCAAAAATCAAAATTTCAACAAACGGAAAAATATTCAATATTTAATCAAAATATTTGTTTTATCTGCAATGAAGAGAATTAAGCTGTTCAGGCCATCTGCAGAAAGTGAATTTCATGCATCACTATTATTTTGCTATTTATTTTCTCTTGCTTGATCTATGTGAATAGCCTTTCTGACCTATTAATACATGTTTGACTTGTTTCTTCAGAAAGCTACCACATGACCAAGATTTTCACTGCTTATTACTAAAATGAAAGTGGCGTAACAGCAAAGATAATTACAACAAAAAGATGATATAATAAATTGTTGACATGGCCTTTGATGATCAGGTGAGTATTCTGGTATGATTTCTGACCTCCATCACCTTACCAAGCTATATAATGTGTATACTTATTAGTATTACCTATAGCCTTCAAGACCAGAGTATCTGTGTGTAAAATCTGGATCTGGGTCATCCCATAAGTCATTCAACATAAGTCTGGCAAATGATTTCTGTACAAGTTTACAGTACGGAGAATGAAATATGAATCCATCAGCTGAATCCAATAAACTTTTTTCATCTGAAAAAAGAAAATTAAGCGATATAAAAGACAACTACCAAGTTCTACCGGTATGTAGGTCCTACAGATTCGAAAACGTTGTCGTTTCAAATCTTCACAACTCATCAAACCTCTTTTGAACATAAAAATGTTTTCCATTGTTCTTTCTTGTTTTCGTTGTTTTAAGTAAAGTTAGGTTCTCTTTTACTTTTTTAAATGTTTTTGCAAATATTTTTATTTGCAATCAAACAAATAAACATTATTGCACAGACACAAATGAAATAGGCCAAAATTCAAATAATGTTTGTTTCCCCTTACCCTACCGCCCCTAAAAAAATGGCCCTACTAAAATAATATTATTGACTTTCCAGAGAGAAAATTTTTTAGTAAATATTATAAAAAAAAAAATTCTTCCTACCTACCTACTCAACATTATTAGGTAAGGTTGGGTAAGGGGAAACAAAACTTTTTTAATTGTGGCCATATCACTATGAAAATGTACATGCTACAAATTAATAAGAAAACAAAGCAAATGAACCAATTTTCCTTCATATTTTTTTGAAATAGCCAACTCATGAGTAAAAATAAATAATACAAATGTATAGATTGGTTTCAAGAAAACACAAAATACTTTTTTTTCATAATGTATTCATTATAAAAGTTTTAATTTTTTGTTGAAGTGATATTATGTGACCGTTGTTTTACTATTACAAATCCCATATCACAAAAGAAACTTTCCAGTGAAAATGGGAAAAAATCTATTGAAAAAAATTTGAAGAGCTCATCTACTTGAGGAACTGTATTTTTGTTTTCTTGAAAGTTCACTATATGTCAAGGAACAGTTTAAGATATAATATCACATATGTTGGCTATAGGTTCATCACAACACAAAGTTTTTATAACTTTTTTACATTTCTTTTGGGATTAACTCTTCTCATTCTTGTTGTTGTTCTATTTGTAAAAAATTATGCCAATACCACAATTCTTAAAACACTTCTTTCTATTATGATCTATTATGTCCTTAAACTTTGATACAAAAGAGGAAATCCTCAAACTTAACCTAATTACATGTGATTAATAAGGGTGAATAAACTAGATATTAACTGAATTGTTTTCAAATAACATGTTATCAAAATCTATCTTATCCTTGTTTGTCAAAGTTACAGATAAAACTGATAACATGTACAAAGGTAGAAATAATAGAAAGGTGAAATAAACAGGTATTAAACACACCTGTAACAGGTAGATAAACAGGTAACGGTCAGTCCCTGTAAGAGTACAAATAACGTGTCACATAGCTGATCTGAATATCGACCAATGAATCTAATAGAAATACCAAGGATTTTTTGAAATTTAATTTACTCAGCAAATTTTTCTGACCTTTATTAATCATTTTAATTATCTAAAGATAGATAAGGTGTCTAAAACTGTTCATTCATCTTGCGCATGTAATGAAAACGGGAATTTGCCATAAAAATGCTGTCAATATGATTTTAAATAATTTATTGATAATAATAAAATACATAAGGCACATTTCAGCTTTGAGCTAACAAAAAAGTCACTTTTTGAAAAACTCTTATCATTACGGGAAGATAATAGGAGGAAAAAAACATATTTTCCTGATTTTTCAAAAATATGATTGTTTACCCCTATTTTTTCTTATTTTATATCTAAGTGATTCATACTTTTCACCAAAATCTATCGTTTAATTCATACATAAAAAAAATCAAAACTTTTATTTTCTATTATATAAGCTGTATTATTTTTTATGCTTCTCTCAGAAAATGAGTTTGGTGACCTGTTGATTTCATACAAAATTTCTTTAAAAGTGCATTGAATAAACTTTCAAACACAGAAAAATCTATCTTTCTATTATTCAGTCACAGAACTACCTTAAAATGCAAGAATTTAGACTGGTTTCAACATAAAAATTCTTCCAACTTCTCTTTTATGATTACTACATAAATGAAAATGACTAAAACTTCTTTAAAACAGAATAAATCTAAATTATTTAATTAAGTTTCACTCATCAAACATCATAAAATGAAATTTCACAGTATCTCTACTTATACAACTACCACTGATTGTACTAGGTATGAGTAAAAAAAACTTTTCTCAAAGTGAAATTGATAAGGAAATTTAACCAGGCTACATTTTAGGCTGTACAAAGATATACATACATTTCAAATATTTCTAACACAAGTCATATTTTTTTTTCAAAAAAAGGTAACGCATCTAACAAATTTAATTTATCAAGAAAAGTAACCTTAATGTTCATGCATACAGGGATTTCTAAGATGTTACATAATTATGTTAAATCTCGAGAATTCATACTAATGATGTTAAATGTTATGATAAGTATAATGATAATCTTAATCAAGTTATGTTGAAGCTTTATGTATCAAACAGGAAGCTACTATGACTCAAAAATCTGAATATCTCTTAAAAGATACACCTAAAAACAAAAATCCCTTTCACTACAAAAAAAAAACCAAAAGCTGTTGTCAAATGGCAGCCAAATATACCCCGCTCATTGATGGCTAAGTGCAAATTTAAGTTGGTGTGGACACAATACAGGTGTGGACACAGTACAAGTGTAGACACAATACAAGTATGGACACAATGATATAATCTTCAAGAAAGAACTTTTCACAAGGGTTCCAATGAATATACCCTGTCGAAATCAGACAAATAAAAATTCACCCTATTTGACATTTTACACAAAAATCATAAGCATTAGAGAAATTTCATTACAACACTTTGAAAACAACAAGAGGATTACAATAAAAAAGTGTGTCTCTCCAACAGTTTGATTTCACAATATCTATGCTTTAAATTATTTCTCTGAAAAAAAAGAAGATAATTGCAGAAGGAATCAACGAAAGTCTGTCAAATTATCTCCCCTTCCTGGTTTCGTACAATAATTACATTCCTTCATGCACATCTCAATAAAGTGTCCTACCTTTGTCTAAAGTTTCATAAAAATCCTTTAAGTTATTTAAGAGGAGTTGCGCTAAAATGGTTACCCATACATATGGAATCAATGAAAATTCAAAGTTATATTATCTTCCCTTTCTGATTTCAAACAATAATCATGTTCCTTCATGCACATCTACATATAGTGTTCTTCCTTTGTGTAAAGTTTCATCAAAATCCTTCCAGTGGTTTAAGAGGAGTTAAGTTTACAAGGTAACCCATACATATGGAATCAATGAAAATTCAAAGGAAAATTGTCTCCCCTTCCTGATTTCAAACAATAATCATATTCCTTCATGCACATCTACATATAATGTTCCTCCTTTGTGTAAAAATTCTTCAAAATCCTTCAAGTGGTTTCTGAGGAATCGCGCTTACAAGGTAACCAATATATAGGTTATAAATGAAAAGTCAAAGTCAAATTATCTCTCCTTCTAGGATATGGACAATAATTATATTCCTTCATGCACATCTTCATATTGTGTCCTTCCTTTGTGTAAAGTTTCATCAAAATCCTTCAATTGGTTTAAGAGGAGTAGCGCTTACGACAAGTGTGGACAGACGAACTGACAGACAGACAGACAGGGTGATTCCTATATACCCCAAAACTTTGTTTGCGGGGGTATATAAATTCAAGACAAAATTTTGAAAAAAAGATTAATCATAAAATACAAGCCTAAAGATAACTAAATTCTCTAATACATCCAAATTAATACCAAAAAAAAAGACTTCAAAATGTGCATTTTTTACATACATGTTGTATATGTATTTATTGAAATGATATATTTAAATCCAAACTAATAGGTTAGTCAAAAAATAATCCTTTCTTATCATGTTCATAATCATATGTTGAACTTGATTGAGATGTCAATGTAAGGGTCAGTGTACATTGTTATCTTAATTAATAAGGATAAAGATTACGATTTAAATTCACAAATACTATCAGGATGACCAATACCAATGAATAAGCAAAATGTACATGCATTCTGTCAAAATGTACGATTGTAAGAAATTAAATGTTTGTTGAATCCAGCATCCATGGGTAAACTAACATGGATGTGGCATTGCTCGACATCTAGCAATGAACTAATATGTCGAAACTGGCGTTGTCGGAAGAGCCACGCAATTTCAATCCTGAAACTTTGGGCAAAAGTAAAATTGAAGTATGTGGATTCAAATTCTGTTTGACACACAAATGTATTGATACAGTAATTTACTGGATACAGTGATTTTTTGAAGTGTGATTTACCATACCATATCATTTCTTAGCTTCAGATTAAATATCAAATTATTCAAGCTTATAAAAGTTAAAGAATCTTATCATATAAATTTGCTTTAGAGTAAAAAATCAAAGTTTTCTGCAAACAGAAGATAGATGTTTGACAAACTTGAAAATCTCTTACATAATACAACATCATTTCCAAGCTTCAGACAAAATTTCAAATAATTCCAACAAATACAAGCCAAGAATTCTTTGACAAAAATGTGGTTAATACTTAAAAATCAAAGTATCGGCAAACAGAAAGTTGTGAAGTGGCAAACCTGAAAATCGCTTATGCAATACAAATCATCATTTCCAAGCTTCAGATCAAATTTCAAATCATTCCCTCAAGTAAAAGCCAAGAAATCTGTGACGAAAGTTTGATTTATAGTAAAAAAAAAAGCAAAGTATCGGTAAACAGGAAATGGATGTCCAACAAACTTGAAAATTGTTTACACAATACAACTCATTATTTTTAAGCTTCAGACTAAATTTCAAATCATTCCCATCAGTAGAAGCCAAAATGACTGTGATGAAATTTTGGTTTATAGTAAATAAATCAAAGTATCTGCAAACAGGAAGTACATGTCCGACAAACTTGAAAATTGCTTACACAATACAACTCATCATTTCCAAGCTTCAGGCAAAATTTCAAATCATTCACACATATACAAGACAAGAAATCTTTGACAGAAAAAAATTTTGACAGACAGACAGACGGACAAAGCGAAAACCATAGGGCACCAGCATCTCGATGCGGGGCCCTACTTACACTCAAACCAGTGCTAGGAGCCGTCTTGAACTTACTATGAGGTATCAGCAAAGCTCATTGTTGAAGGTCTCATAGTGACTTCAACATATGCATGAAGAACAACAATAAAAGTGTTGTTCCATTGCTTTATTATACCATGCATTTGTAGAGACTTTGTCACTCATGTGCATTTACTCCATATCCTTTCATTACTTATGTGTCAATATCTAACAAAATGTATACTTTTAGGAAAATCCTTCATGTTTTTTTTTGTGCAGTTCCTTGGTCAATTGTGGCATGTAGCTGTATTTTTAGCCCCTTTTCATTTAATGCACAAGAGTTCAGAAATGTCAAACGTAGGGTTTGCAAAAGTGTAATACACATATAAGTTTTCCGCTTTCAAAAGGAAGAAAAAATATGTCAAGCTCACACAACCATATAACATATCATGTGACAGTTAAAAAGGTACCCACAAGAATAGCAGTTAAAACCGTCAGCATTAAATTAGATATTACACTATTGAAAATTCAGATTAGTTACCTAACATGTGTTAACATACAAACGTGACACAACATAGTGTGCAATAGTGTGGACTGATAAAAATACAGTTGGAAGAGTGCCAGGTGATGACCTTAAAATAAGCTAAATGAATTTTTTAGTGCAGTTTTTACTCCCCATGGTGTACATGTATCTAATACTAATTTGTTTAAACAAACATGAACTTCAGCCAAGGTAAATCTATTTAGAAAATAAAATTTTGTGAAAAGATAAATATCAGTAAGGATAAAATATATTTAAAACAACACAAAATAGGTCATCCAAACCAAGGTCACAAAGAGCACAAACCCAAACTATAAGGTAATCTTTTTGGGCCTAAAAAAAGTTTTATATATATATTTTTAGATATTTTTTTATAACCAGACAACTTTTTTATAATTTATAATGGTTTTACCTGAATATTACAGAAAATTTAGTGAACATGATAATCTGTAAGGTGTGCTCCAAACTATATGTTGGGAAGTTGAGCTGCCGATTGGGTGATCACTTTGCTGAACATCTATGTTTTATTAGAAATAAGCTCGAATGCCTAGTCGGAAATCCTTTTTGTCTTCATGGACACAGCAAACAGGATCTATAGGTCATTGGTGTAACTAAGGTGAAGGGAGATTGTGACCATCGATGTGTGCTTGAACAGCCTATCATCCATCGCCTCGGTACAGTGCATCCAAGAGGGATAAATGTTATACAGAATGCCTTAGATTAGAAATTGTTTACATATCTTCCAACTGTCCATAGTTGTTTTTTTTGTTATTGATTATTTGGTTTATAAAAATGTTTTGCATTGTTCTTTCTTGTTTTTGTTGTTTTAAGTACAGGGTTTATGATTTAAGTTTAAGTTATGATTTAATGTCTTGGTTAAAGACCATGAAGATGTTCTCTTTCCACCCTGGTTAAAGGAGTTAATTAACTCCAGAAATTTTGGCATCTTCTTTGTTTGATCTATGTTTTAGATTTTAATTTTTTTTACATAATTCTATTTCGTTGTTCTCTGTGTACAACAGCTACAAAATATTCTTATTGTGTCAATCAGCTGTCTCCTACATATATTTTTTAATTTTTTTTTTTACATAAAATTTTTTGGAACCTATTTGATCACATAATTTTTTCTAATCTTTAAATTTGAAACAAAAATATTAGAGATATATCTACATTATTTGCAATGTATACAAATATATACCTGAAATACCTGTTTTCTTGGCTTTAGACTTGTATATTTGGTAACATTTATCTAAAGCATTGACATAACATTGTACAGACAGTTTTCCATCCACCACTGGGTATTCTGATGATAAGTCTGGTTTATAAAAATCATATGCATGCTGCATGTATATACTTCTTACACCTTAAATGAGAAAATTTTGTATTATGTATCATTTTTGCAAGGCACAAAACTATGAAATTTTCTAAAAGCATAAATCTCCTCATCTTAAAATGCAGATTAAGATTCATACTGCAAATGTTAATTGACCAGTCCATAAATCTTGCATTAATCTGATAATGTCAAAATGTATTAATTTGAAAACAATTCTAAATTACATTCTCTAATTTCTTGTAAATTTAGCCAACATCTGATCGACCTGATAAAAATATTTCTCATCTCTAAAGAAAAAACAAATTTATTTGGAACATAATCCTCTATGTTTTATATTATGTCATTAGAGAAACATTTTCTACAACTTCAACACATTAATTATGAAATTTTTTCACATCTTAAATAAATTTTCAAATGTTTAAAAACTCGGCAAGCCTCAATAAAAAAAAACTGCAAACTTTATTCAACCTTTTCCGAATTTCCTAATCAACAGAGTTCTTGTTATAGAAACTATATTAAGGGTTGTAGTCTCAATTTACATATGTTTCCCAGAGTTATAATCTTGTATCTTTCTTCTACTATGAAATCTCTCTCTTAATGTCTAAACAAATCTATTACCACATGTGTACAATTTATTTAAGTGTAACTGTATCATTATCATGTCCAACACAATGACACAATTCAGCATAAAATTTTCAATTATCAGGAAGTCTCAGGTTATTTGACAACATTTTTGGTAGATCATTCCTGATACATGTATTTTACACTATTAAATTTTGTATTGAAAAAGTCATTACATGGTTCTTTGGCTTAAATGTAATGTTCCTAGTTTTCATAAAATATTTTTGAAAAAAAAAAAATTCTTTAGTGTATATTTGAAGACTAGCAATTGAAATACAAAAATAATTTCCAAATTATTATTGATGTACATGTACAACCATGTTTTGAACTGAAAAAGATTGGTAAGCTACCAAAGTTACGGAAGCCAGATATTGTTAAAAATTTTTGTCCCTGTCTTTGTCATCTTTGGATAATGATTCCAATTTCTTTTACCAAATAACTAATTTCCTGACATTGAAATTTATAGGGACACAAAATTTATGTTTCTATATTGTGGAATTTTATGTTAAATGTTGTGTCAGTAAAGTTGTGACAAATCAAGTAAACTGCCAATGTAAATCTACCTCTATCAAATATGAGGGGTGCATCTGTTCCTAATAGCATGGCAACAGCACCAGCGCCACCTGTACATCTAGCATTTCCTGTAGCGTATACAGCAATGTCTCCTGCTACCACCATTGCATAGCGTCCTGCAGATAAACAAACCAATATATTATCCAATATTTGCAGAAACCTATTCAGTGATGAATTAGTGTAATTTGTTGAGTGCTATATGTAAGTTTGAATGCATTTTGTTATGATTACAAAATAAAAGTTTTAAGACAAAGTGACAACTATTCCAGCTTCTCCAATATACAATATAACATTCTGACATAAGATATGTTCCAGTTTGATGCATGAATATATATATAAACTGGACATAAATAAAAAAAATAATTACACAAAAAAAACCCAAAACAAACAAACAAAAAATATTTTTTGTGTTCCAAAAATCTATATGTTTATTTGGTAAAATAATGAAAGATGTGCCACAGATCTGATATGGTTTATCTGTCCACACAAAATCTACATGTACTAATAACAATTGATTCATAGTACAGTACACACAGAGTTTTTCAGTTACAAAACACTCAGGTCTGACATATTTCACAAAGTAAACACCAGTAAATGTTGGTGTAAACACAAGAAAACTTCCTGTTGTTATTACATAGAAATATATTGGCAAGTCATAAATGTCAGTGTAAACACCAGCATTTCACCAGCGATTGTCATTGTTTTTACTCATGTCAGAACAGGGTGTTTTGCAACTGAAACACTCTGTGTGTACTGTATGTAGGGTGATGTCTATATTTCAAGTTCCATTGTATTTTCTACAGTTAAAGACATTAAAGCTTGCCAGAAAGTATGGGTATGTGCTCATTGTTGAAGGCTGCAATGTGGTATTTATGTGTATTTTCTGAGCTCTGTTGATTTTGCACATTACTGCAAACATATATTATATATAAGTAATTATAGGTACCAAAATATGGCAGATACAATGTCCTGCTTAAATATATCTATTTTACTATTCTATCAGCATCAACAAATGATAGATTGCATTGTGCAAATCTTCAATATCAAGGATTAGATTAAATATCAAATTATTCCTCTCAATTAAAGCTCAAAATCAAAAAAATTCTGACGCCTTGAACACTTAAAGCTCTTGTCAAAACAGGAAATCATTGTGTGAAAAAGACTTGAAAATCACTTATTTTATGTACAAAATGCATCTCATCAAGCAGGATTGTTCTTTTTTTTAAGTAAGGGGGAAGCATGATTATAAAAAAAATGCATATGAAAACAGCAAAGGTCATCTCACATGACACAGGAAATTCAGAACAAAGTCTACGCAAACATGGAAAATTAGGCTGTTAAGAGTGTTTGCAAAATATTTTCTCTCCTGTGAAATCGGAAGCTTGAGAAAAATTTTCAAGACTTTGTGAAAGGGACCCCCATTGTGACATCTTCCCAGTTACAACAAAAAACATTAGCTGATTAAGTGAAGACCACTTGTAAGTTTTCAAAGTAGAATGCGACCTGAAAATCACTAAAGCAATACAGCTCATCAATACGAAGGGTCACAGCAACATCAGATAATTCCTTTCAATGGCAGCAAAAAAATGCTTCATGGAAATAAATGCATGTATCTGATCTCCATATTAAACAGGAACCAGACAGGGTTCAAGTGGAATTTATCTAAACATAGGGGATTTAACAGAGGGTAATGCAGCAATATTTTTGTAAAGTATCACTATCAAGAAAGTACTGTAAAACAGCCTTTATATAAAATATAGGATCTGAAATCAAGGACATCTGTCCTTACATGTATACATTCCCTTTAATTTGTGACATAGGGATAACCAGTCTTGCATTGTATGCTACACTTCCTTAACTTGCCATGTTTATTGTACAAATTTTACAGTAATTATAACCGTTGTAGGGATGTCGTTTCACCATGTATGTACCCAAAATATTTCCATCTTTATAACGGAAAAGCTGTGTATAGTAAAATGGCTCATCATAAGAGGCTAGTATCTCACATGTGCCATTCATGCACTGAACTACATATATAAAAGATAAAGTTCAAGATCATGTCAAATGTTATCACAGTGATATCATCTAACATACACATTGTATAATGTCAATCTGATATAAAGTAAACTTTGACCTGATAGAAAATACAAGTTAGATAAATTTAGAAACTACACAACTTCTTGTCAAATAAAAATTCCCTACTTGGTTTCGAAAGTGATATTTTATGTCAATCTGATTGGGTAATTCAAACTCTATCGTCATCTGAGTGACAGAAGATGACGGGCACTGAAAGTCAAACTTTGTTGGCTTAAATGCCCAAGGATCTGATGAAAAAACAATTCAAGATATATAAAGGGTGTTTGAGCTATCTAGGCCAAGCTAAGTTAAAATTTGAACAAAAGGTTTGAAACATCCATGGTGTTTAAGCTATTGCGCATCAAGCCATCGAAGTTCGGCTGAATATTAGAAATATTAACTTCTTTTTAAGGACCAAATTAAGCAATTATTTTTAAAATCTCGGTTAAAATTTCTATCGTTCAGTTGTAAACATAGTTTTTTCAGAAGAGTAATTAATAAATGATCTTCTTAAATATTATCTTATTAAATTTTTGCATAATACAAATTCTTCAACTAATCTTTGATTCACTTCCTTAAGATAATTTATTTTTGCTGGACTTACAACTATTTTTACAAAGAACCAGCAGAAATATTAAAATAACTTACAACAATTACGACATATAAGAATAAAATGTATATATAATGATAAAGTGCTCTTTTTTCAACATTAAAAATCATACCATCCCAAGAACTGGATTCTATCCAATTAATGGCATTAAACAGTGCCGATGTTCCACCAAAACAGGCATTGGTTGTATCAATTCCTTCTATATCACTGTTGCCACTGTCTTCAAACAACTGCATTAAAACTGTTTTTACACTTTTAGATTTATCGATTATGGTTTCAGTACCCACTTCTAATCTACCTATGTCTTTGTAACATATATTATTTTTTTCCATCAAATTCTGAACAACCGTCAGACATAATGAGTTAATATCTTCCCGATCAGAACAAAATCCCATCTTTGACTGTCCAAGTCCAATAGTATATTTTCCTGTGGAGACTTTATCAAATATTTCCAGTTCATTTTGGTCAACATATTGAGATGGAAAGTAAACTTCAATGGCTACAATGCCAACATCTTTTGGCCATCTAGACTGGTCCATTGTTGCTGGTCCTGGCATTTTAATGTATCTACAATTAACAAAAATATGTTATAAACCATAATATACACAGAAAATATGATAATTAATATGATATTTTTGAATCTTCTTCATTGTTTCTATGTTTTATGTAACCGTCTAATGTAAATCTATCATATACAAAATGTATCTCCACATTCAATTTATTACTTGTGCCCACATTTATGACTTGCTGAAAACCCATATTGAACCTAGAACTCAAGAATTAGCCTTGTTCACACATAATATTACCATAATATATTACCCTTTGATTAAGTATGAAAATGATGCACACAATTTCTTTTTGGCGAGGACCACCATCAATTGGGTTGAAGAGGCATTATTTGTAAAATTCTCTTTGAAAGGAGACAACAAAAGGACTTTGTGGCCAACTCAGGTTCCAACTAGCCTTGAAGTTTAAGAAAAGAAGATCTGTGAATGTGTTTTCCTTTTGATAAAATTTTAAACTTTGTCCCAATTGGCAAGCTTGTTGGGTGGAGTAAAGTACATGCCAGAAAGTTTTTAAAGATGACCCTGTAGAGGATAATTAGGACTAATGTGGTAAGTAGTTTAACACAAGGAGACTACAAAAGGAGTATTACATGTAAAGTTCCAACCCGCCTTGTAGAATTATAGGAGAATACCTTTGAATGTATTTCCGTACGGGCTAACTAGGTTTCCTGCTAAGCATCCCACTTGGAGTAGGTGCTGAATTATTAGTCATATTTTTTTTAAGACTGTCCAAGGGCGTTTGTCTGTCAGTGTGATTCCAATGGGAAAGCGGCTGCAAAGAAGATCTTGAATGTGCTTTCCATATTGTCCAATATTAAACTATGTTCCAACTGCTGACCATCGTCAATGCAGAGTGAATTTAAGTGAAACATTTTGTAAAGGAAACCATCCAAGAAAAATTTAGGCCATGTTTGGATCCAATTGGCTTTGTGGTTTCAGACAATAAGATCCTTGAAATGGACAGGCAAAAGCTCATCCTGGCTATTATAAGATGAGCTTGAAAGAGTATCAAGTCTGGTTCACAAATACATGTACTATAACAATAAAAGTGTCATCTGTATGACATTGTGTTATGATTTTTCCTCATTAATAATAAAAATGTTGGTCAAGTGGTACATATAAATGTTATCCATTGCAATCTAATGGTAATAAACCAATCAGAAAGATTTATATTCTATTGAAATCACTACCTAGACAGATTTTAAAGAAGCTAAGAGATTGTCAATATATGAAGGCTAGAGATGTTGCCACAAGGACATGTGTATGACTAGAAAGACTTCTACATAACTGGCAACACATCATGAGAAAAAAAAAACATTTCTGTGACATAATCTACTGGAGGCCTGGTTATCACTTGCATGATATAAATAGAAATGTTTAAAACTGCAAACCTTAAATTTATATGGACAGCACAAGAAACATCCTACAAGTTAGGTGCAAGTATAATATAACTTTGATCATCACCTAGCTGTGCTTGCAAAGACTCAGCTTTTCTGTCAATTTAATTTTAGAAATGACATATGAGTTTTAGACTAATATGTACAAAAAACTTTTTACATTTTGTTCATTAAACTTCCACCTTTATTTCTTTCTTCTGATACTTTCAATTTTTTGAATTGATTAACTTGTTCTCGTCCTGATATAGCTGAAATATTGCTCATTGGACGTTAAACTCTAACTAATCAATCAATCATTAAACTCAATGGTAATCGGTACCAGTTTGTACAATTTTTTCAAAAGAGAGTAAAATCAATATCAAACTTCAAACTTGATCAGTGGAAAGTAACCTTTTGACATGCTGAAGAATTCCTCTGAAATCAATAACAGTTTCTGAGATTAATTTGAAATATTGAATCAAGGGCAATAACTCATTTATTGGCATGTTGTACATTTTTGCTGTCAAATCTGAAATCTTTGAAAGCTTTTGAGGTGCAAGATGAAATGTTAAAAAAGAATTACAGTACTAACTACAAAGCTGAGAAGGTCAAGGACCATTGAAGGTTGAACGGGAATAAGCTTTCATTATTATTAAAGTGTTTATTATATACACTGAAAATCTTGAAAATAATTTTGTGTACAATAAATTAAAATATTTCTTGAAATTTTACATTATTGAAAATGTATTTGTATGGTTTATAATATCCAGTTATACAGTAAAATAACTGTATATTAAAGATAAATAATAAAAAAATCTTTGTAATCTAATATACTAATTAAATTTTTTTTATAATTACTGGTAGTAATAAAAATAGTTAAGTTTAATCAATCAATATATCATCTTACTAAATTATCCAAAAAAAATAAATGAATAACCTAAATAACCAATGTTAATGAGAAGGAGTTGATGAAATATGAAAACAGATATTTAAAAGTTATCGTACTTTACCTTATTCATAATTGACACTCAACAATGCACTTAGTAAAAGTAGGCAGAACGTTGAACCAAAGTCATTGTAAACAAAATCTGATATTCTTGTATAATAATCCACTTAACTGAATAAAGGGCCACAAGACTGGACTTTGAACCTAGATTTAAATGCTACATGTAACATGCCTTTTGATGGTCCAATAATCACATGTACACTTAAGGCTATGATCAAACCTGTCCAATTACATCTATACGACATATATTTCTTCAAAGATGTTTTAGAGATACACAGTATTAATGTAAAGTTTGGCCAAAAATAAATTTACTGCCAAAATTACAACAATATGTAACAATGTCTATTATTTTTTCAATACAGGTACAAGTCAAAGAAAGAAACTATCACAATTTATATGTAAAGTAAACTTACAACTTCTTATTATATTTTACCAATTTCTTCCAATCTTTACTCATATTCAAAATCCAAAATTACACGTGTATTGAGTAGGATTAATATACATCATCAAACGAATACTGAAGCAAGAAAGAGGAAAGGGGAAATTCTAAAATCATAAATCCAAAATCACGGCAATTCACAGCAACACGAATTGAGACAGTATGACAAAGACAAAACAAATAAACAAAAAAGAAAAAACAAGAACGTCACAAAACTAAAGCACTAGCAGTGTAAACCCCTATAAAAACTGAGGTATCATCAGGTGCTCCAGAAGGGTAAGCATGATCTGCTCCATGCATGGCACCCATCACACAGCCAGCTAGAATATGGAATGAAAGATCTGTTTGATGACTGATTGGTAATTGTCATTTTCTAACCCTTAGACAAAACCAACTAAAATTCATGGTACGTATTACTTCCCTTACCCTTAAACAGTACCAAAATAAAAGTTTGAAAAGCTTTTGTGAGTGTATTAAGTGGTCAGACAATAATAAGGACAAATGGGTTTCACAAACATAGCAATGAAGACAAAACTAAAAAATGACAAATGTGCTATACAAGACAGCACAAAAAACTAAAGCAACTGACAGTGCGAACTCCCACTAAAAACCGGGAGTATTATCAGGTGTTCCAGAAGGGTAAGCATGATCTGCTCCATGTGTGGCACCCGTCACACTGCCAGTTAAAAGTCCCGTATTGTCACAGTTGGTGTTGGTCAGTCCGGTAACAAACTCTGGATCTACCCAAAGATAGATTAAGTGTTAATCAATTTTTAAAAAAAAAAGATGGATCATAAATCAAATCTTTACTTCTTTGTTTAAATTTATATAAAACTGGTTTGAACATTGCATAAAGCTATAGGAAAAAAAATCCCCAGGAAATGTACAAATGTACTGTGAATTCATTTTTATTCGTGGGGTACCAATTTTCGTGGTTTTCGTGGGTGTCCCCAAACCACGAATTCAAATACTCAATGAAATATGATATTCTTGTGCAAGTTTCAAACACAAATGAATGTACATAATGAAGGACCTGGTCAACGAAGGCCATAAACCTTGCACTCGTACCTGAGCCCCAAACTAACTGATATATCCAACAATAAGTAAATACATGTATGCATTCTATTGAACCTTTGATAGCAGCAAAATAAGTTAAAATGCTTTATTTCCAAGTGTTTCCAAGTTAACAAATTAGCAGTTACTGATTTATCAATTTCGCTAAAGTGTTGATTTACAGTTAAGAAGTTTGGACAAGAACCATCTCAATTCAGTTTTTATATCACATTATAAATTAAACTTTTAAAGTTTTAATTATGTTCTGCTGAAAAAGACATGTTTATTTTGCAATCAACACAGGTGTCTATTTATAAATAACGAATGGAGTACGGTTATGTCAGATGGTTACATATAGTCTCTAACATTGTTTCCAGTTTATTACGTATATTTCTCACATCAAGATAGTTAAATTTTCACATTTTAAAGTTCGAGGTTTATCCGAGAACTTTAAAATGTGAAAATTTAACTATCGAGATGTGAGAAATTATCGTAATAAACCGGAAAACAATGTTAGAGATTTTTTCTCTAATTCCTCCTCAATTTATTTGACATAAAGCGATCTCCATAATCTGAATTCTCAAGCATGCCGCCATTTTGTTGCTATCATCGTTGCTATGTGTATTATTGCGCCTTTCATTGAAAGGGGTGTTAAGTGTAATATTTTTGATAAAAATGTCCTATTATCAATAAGTTGAGATATCTTAGTCATAAAATTGCAAAAACCAGTTCGCTACTCAATGCTGCAGATGTTAATTTCATCAACATCCGGTTGCACTATTTCTAGAAACTGACACGAGACAACCAATCAGCAAGTGAGATCAATTTCTAAACATGTTGATTATTAATCTCATCTAACATTATTTGGGAAGTATTTATTTTGAAAAAGAATTAGAGAAATAATTACAAATTATCTTCACATTACTATGAATTGTTAATTACAGGTACAGTTCTGAATTTTGGTGTTTTGACATCATTACTGAAGGTACTGAAGCCATGAATTTTATAATCTTTAATTTATAAATTTAGATTATTTTTTTTTTCTTGGAACAAGTGGCAATCCACGAATTTACGTACACCACGAAATGTCTTTTTTTCTCTACCCACGAAAATTGGTACTCACGAAATTAAATGAATTCACAGTAATACATTTGATTTATATCCTGCATTACAGAATGGTAATGTTAATCTACCAGTATATGTAAATAAGTATAAACATGAGGTTGCACGTCTATCATGCTAGGTATACACCCACTTGTATTATTTAATACATTAACAAGAGGCTCTCAAGAGCCTGTATCGCTCACCTGGGTCATAGCTGACACAATAAGTCAAAATAATCACAATGTTTAAGGTTCTCATTTTCAAATTTGTTTATTAATGTTTAAGGGTCTCATTTTGAAGTTTGCTGATGTTTATTAATGTATAAGGGTCTCATTATGAAGTTTGCTGATGTTATATGATCCAAAATTAAACTATGTTCCCCACTGGCAGCTATTTTTGATGAGGTGTAGACCAACTGTCACCTTTCTTAAAGAAGACCATGTTAGGATCATTGTGCCTCACTCTGGTTCCAATTGGCATAGTATTTTCAGAGGAGATCTTTAAATGATTTCCCATGGGGTACAAGGTTAAACAATGGTCCCCACTGACTGCCATCTTGGATGCTATGCGGACATCCAGACACATTTTATGAAGGGGACC
This sequence comes from Modiolus philippinarum, assembly GCA_002080025.1. NCBI lineage: Eukaryota > Metazoa > Mollusca > Bivalvia > Mytilida > Modiolidae > Modiolus > Modiolus philippinarum. Next base: position 84,877 of record MJUU01066587.1, read on the forward strand.
AAGTAAGGACCATTGTGACTAAGTATGATTCCAATTGGCCATGTACTTTCAGAGGAGAAGATCTTTGAATATGTTCCCCTATAGGGTCCAATGTTAAAAACATGTTCCCTCCTGGCGGCCATCTAGGATATATGATGTGGACTTTCTGAACACATTTTTTAAAAGAGTCCACCTATGGACCATTGTGACTAAGTTTGGTTCCAATTAGCCCAGTATTTTCAGAGGAGAAGATTTTTGCAATATTGTCCAATTTTGGACCAAGTTCCCGCTGGCGGCCATCTTGGATGACGTGCAGACTTGCCGGACAAAATTTTCAAAGGGGACCACCGAAGGACTATTGTGACAAAGTTTGGTTCTAATTGGCGCAGTAGTTTAAGAGAAGATCTTTGAATGCTTTCCCATAGGGTCCAATGTTAACTGCGTTCCCTGCTGGCGGCCATCTTGGATATGATACAGACTTGCCAGACATTTTTTTTTAATGGGGCCACCTATGGACCTTTGTGCCCAAGTTTGGTTCCAATTTCACCAGTGGTTTCAGAGAAGATGTTTGAATGAAAAGTTTACAATGGACAGACCACTAATGACAAGAAGATCTCCATGGCATAGCCATGCAGTCAGCTTTAAAGTTATACAGGCATTGAAGCTTAGATGCCTCTACAATATCAACTGAGAAAGATACTTGTATTATGGGCAAGCAAATAGGAATAAATAGAACAATATATATTTATATACAATTATTATTAAATTGTGAAATAAGTATAATCTATTTAAGTATATTTGCAAAAAAATGTTAAAATTTGTACAAAAACACTTTTTTTGCTCTTGATTATGTAGCAAATAATTATTTCTAATAAAGTGATAGCAGGGAATTTCTCTTAAACTCATAAGAGAAAAGTAAACCAAAGAAGATTTGAAAGCAGAATTTAAAGCGAAATAACCCATAACCATGTGGCATTGAAAAAAAAAAAAATTTGGTGAAAAAAGTCAATAACTACAACACAGGCAGTTGGATTTTCTTCAAAATTTCAGAGTATGTAGATCTTGATATGCTGAACATTTTTCAAATTTACACTTCACCTCTATCTGTTACAGTTTTTGAAATAAAAAATAAACCAGAGGCTCCCAGGAGCCTGTATCGCTCACCTGGTTTGTATTTGCTACAATCAAGCTTACATTGTAAGTTATACAGTTGAACTTCAGTCTCTCCAACTTTGGTAGCTCAAATACAACCAATATCTTGAACTGTATTTAAAGTCTGATCATGTTTTACTATATGTCTTTGTTGGACTTTTTTGACAAAAAACATTCTTGCTAAGGACCATGCGCTTTTGACACCAGTTTTGAAGTCGAGATATCATTTTGTAAATGGAGGTCAACAGCAATTTTTAACACCATAAAGTCACAACATCAATATCTATTTGGAAACCAAATTTTATTGGTCGAACAATGTTGAATTTTCCAGCCTTATTTGGTGGCCATTTTGAAAATGGCAGTCAATGAACAATTTTTCAACAGCGGTTTTGAAGTCGCTAACTCAATATCTATTTGGAAACCAAATTTCATTGAAATCAGACAATGTTGAATTTTCTCGCCTTTTTTGGTGGCCATTTTGAAAATGGCAGTCAACAAACAATTTCTAACACCAGTTTTGAAGTTGCCACATCAATACCTATTTGGAAACCAAATTTCATTGAAATTGGACAATGTTTAATTTTCCCGCCTTTTTTGGCGGCCATTTTGAAAATGGCAGTCAACGAAAAATTTTCAACACCGGTTTTGAAGTAGCAACATCAATATCTATGTGGAAACCAAATTTCATCGAAATCAGACCTTGACGAATTTTCCAACCTTTTTTGGCGGCCATTTTGAAAATGGCGGTCACCGAAAAATTTTCAACACTGGTTTTGAAGTCGCAACATCAATATCTATTTGGAAACCAAATTTCATTGAAATCACACAATGTTGAATTTTCCCGCCCTTTTTTGGCGGCCATTTTGAAAATGGAGGTCGACAAACTATTTTCAACACCAGTTTTGAATTCGAAACAGCATGGCAAACATTTCATCATTTTGCACTTATAACCTTCATCTTCTATAGTTATGGAAATAAAAGACAAAAAATACAAAAATTAAAAAATTCTGTGAAAAAAGGGCAATAACTCCTTCAAGGGATTTTGGATTTTCTTCAAAATTTTAGGTTGGTTAGATCTTGATATGCTGAACATTTTTGCAATTTAAAGTTGACCTCCATCTGTTATAGTTTTTCAAATAAAAAATAAAATAAATTAAATTTTGAAAATTTTACAGAAAAAGGGCAATAACTACAAGACGGGCTTTCAGATTTTCTTCAAAATTGCAGGGCGGGTAGATCTTGCCATGCTGATCATTTTTACACCATGTCAGATTTTTGATATCTGTAACGGTTTTCGAGTTATTTGCAAAATACAGCAATTTACCCGTATGTTCTAATTTTAGTAACAGCAGCCATGTTGTTTGATCATCGGACTAATCGAACACAATTTTGAAACATACCCTGGTGATGATTCAGGCCAAGTTTGGTTACAATTCGCCCAGCAGTTTCAGAGGAGAAGATTTTTGAAATTATTGACGGACGGACGGACGACGGACGCAAAGTGATGGCAAAAGCTCACTTGGCCTTTTAGGCCAGGTGAGCTAAAAATGCATAAATTTTGAAAATTTTACGGAAAAAGGGCTAAAACTCTGAGACGGTTTTTCCGATTTTCTTCAAAATTGCAGGGCAGATAGATCTCGTCATTCTGAACAATTCTACCCCCATGTCAGATTTTTTATATCTGCAACGGTTTGAAGTTATTTGCCAAAAACAGCAGTTTACCCCTATGTTCTATTTTTAGTAACAGCGGCCATGTTGTTTGGTCCTCGGACTAACCGAATACATTTTTTAAACTACATACCCTGGTGATGACCCAGGCCAAGTTTGGATTAAATTGGCCCAGTGGTTTCAGAGGAGAAGATTTTTGAAGAAAAGTTTACGACGGACGGACAGACGGACGACGGACGCCAAGTGATGGCAAAAGCTCACCCTGGCATAGCCAGATGAGCTAAAAAGGGGATAATGGCAAAGTCCTGCCAAGCAGGAAGTTAATATCATAAGTTGAACAAAATCTCTTAAGACACATCCCCCTATATATAAAGTCAATTCTTAATTTGAAATAAATCAGCTCAGCAGTAGCTGAGAAAAGTGCGAGGAAAATTTTTACTGTGTTCAATTAAAGTCGATACAAACAGAAAGTTGATATCATAGGGTGACCGTGACCAAAATCGCTTACAAAATAAAGTCTAATACCAAATTTGAAATAAATCACCGTGCAGTGGCCAAGAAAAGTGGGATGAACTTCGGACAGATGAAAGGCAGGACGGACAAACAGACAGACGAAGGGACAATGGTATTCCAATAAAACACCCACTTGCAATTTGGGGGTATAATATTCTGGTAAAAAAAAACATGCCAACATCTGTTTTTGCATGTTCTTTTACTGAAAATGTTCTCTACCATTTGTTGTTGTAAAATATTTTCTTGTATTCAATCACTACAAACTTTATTAAATACTTTTTTTGAGAATATATGTACCACAAATGCTATCAAATATGCAAACACTGTACATAAAATCTATTCATAGGAAAAATGAAAGGATATGGAGTGAATGTACATGTGACAAAAACGCACACGATACATAGAGAACTCCAGTTTATCAAGGACAGGTCTTTTATTCCTGTCTACATCTTGATGTCGCCTGAGGGTCTTTAACTAGAGGTGACCACTATTCACCCCCTCATGTCTAGGAAGGACATTTTACTACAGGAATAGGTCCTCTGGAAATTGCTGGCTCAATAATATTATACAATCTTAACCTATCATGTTTTTATACCTGCCACAGACACAAGAAATAAAGATTTGAATCCTAGTAAGGCCAAAATAAAAAGCTTTGAGTTTAAATGCCTAATCATGTTAATGTAGTAAGGAGGGCATTAAGGTTCAGAATAATGCATCAGGGTTATGTCAGGGTGAAGTGTCAGTTTAGGGTGAAATGTCAGATTAGGGATAAGTGTCAGATTAGGGTTAAATGTCAAAACAGGGAGAAGTGGCAGAGTAGGGTGAAGTTGACAGAGTAGGATAAAGTGACAGAGAAGGGTGAAGTGTCAGAGTAGGGTGAAGTGTCAGAGTAAGATGAAGTGTCAGAGTAGGATAAAGTGTCAGAGTAGGATTAAGTGTCAGAGTAAGGTGAAGTGACAGAGTAGTGTGAAGTTGTCAGAGAAGAATAGGGTGGAGTTGTCAGAGTAAGTTGAAGCTGTCAGAGTAGGATGAAGTTGTCAGAGTAGGGTGAAGTTGTCAGAGTATGGTTAAGTGTCAGAGTAGGGTGAAGTTGTCAGAGTAGGGTTAAATGTCAGAGTAGGGTGAAGTGTCAGAGTAGGATGAATTTGTCAGAGTAAGTTAAAGCTGTCAGAATAGGATGATGTTGTCATAGTAGGGTGAAGTGTCAGTTTAGGGTGAAATGTCAGATTAGGGATAAGTGTCAGATTAGGGTTAAATGTCAAAACAGGGAGAAGTGGCAGAGTAGGGTGAAGTTGACAGAGTAGGATAAAGTGACAGAGAAGGGTGAAGTGTCAGAGTAGGGTGAAGTGTCAGAGTAAGATGAAGTGTCAGAGTAGGATGAAGTGTCAGAGAAGGATTAAGTGTCAGAGTAAGGTGAAGTGACAGAGTAGTGTGAAGTTGTCAGAGAAGAATAGGGTGGAGTTGTCAGAGAAAGTTGAAGCTGTCAGAGTAGGATGAAGTTGTCAGAGTAGGGTGAAGTTGTCAGAGTATAGTTAAGTGTCAGAGTAGGGTGAAGTTGTCAGAGTAGGGTTAAATGTCAGAGTAGGGTGAAGTGTCAGAGTATGGTGAAGTGTCAGAGTAGGATGAATTTGTCAGAGTAAGTTAAAGCTGTCAGAATAGGATGATGTTGTCATAGTAGGGTGAAGTTGTCAGAGAAGGGTGAAGACACTGAAGTGTCAGAGTAGGGTGAAGTTGTCAGAGTAGGGTGAAGTGTCAGAGTAGGATAAACTTGTCAGAGTAGTGTGAAGTTGTCAGAGTAGGGTGAAGTGTCAGAGTAGGGTGAAGTGTCAGAGTAGTGTGAAGTTGTCAGAGTAGGCTGAAGTGTCAGAGCAGGCTGAAGTGTCAGAGTAGGCTGAAGTGTCAGAGTAGTGTGAAGTTGTCAGAGTAGGGTGAAGTCACTGAAGTGTCAGAGTAAGTTGAAGTTGTCAGCGAAGGATGAAGTTGTCACAGAAGGTTTAAGATGTCAGAATAGGGTGAAGTGTCAGAGTAGTGTGAAGTTGTCAGAGTAGGTTGAAGTCATTGAAGTGTCAGAGTAGGGTGAAGTTGTCAGAGAAGGGTGAAGTGTCAGAGAAGTGTGAAGTTTTCAGAGTAAAATGAAGTTGTCAGGTTAAGGTGAAGTTGTAACAGTAGGATGAAGCTGTCACAGTAGGATGAAGTTGTCAGAGTAGGGTGAAATTTTCAGAGTAGGTTGAAATTGTAAGAGAAGTTGTCAGAGTAGGTGGAGTGTTAGAATGGGGTGAAGTGCCACAGTAGAATGAAGTGTCAGAGTAGGAAGCAGTTAATATAGCAAAGATAACAGGAAACACTTACAATGGCCGAAAATTAAAATCACATGCCACAATCTACTAGGGAACTGCACAAGAAAAACAATAAAAAACAAAAGACAAACATAGACAATGATAGGAACTCAGGATAGCAGGACTTGGTACCAGCACTAGCAAGAGCTAGCGGCCGGGTCAAACCAGTTTGTGGGTACCAAAACCCCCTTTCTATATCCTGTTGTCTGAGTAGGATGCAGTTGTCAGCGTCGGATGAAGCTATTACAGTAGGATGAAATTGTCATAGTAGGGTTAAGTGTCAGAGTAGGGTGAAGTGTCAGAGTAGGGCAAGTGTAAGAGTAGGATGAAGTGTCAGAGTAGGGCAAGTGTAAGAGTAGGATGAAGTGTCAGAGTAGGATGGACTTGTCAGAGTAGGATGGACTTGTCATAGTAGGGTTAAGTGTCAGAGTAGGGTGAAATTGTCAGAGTAGGATGAAGTTGTCACAGTAGGGTGAAGTGTCAGAGTGGGGTATAGTTTTCAGAATGGAGTGAAGTTCCAGAGTAGGGTGAAGTTGCCATAGTATGGTGAAGTGTCAAGAGTAGGGTGAAGTGACAGAGTAGGGTGAAGTGACAGAGTAGGGTGAAGTGTCATAGTATGGTGAAGTTGTCAGGGTAGGGTGAAGTTGTCAGAGTAGGGTGAAGTGACAGAGTAGGGTGAAGTGACAGAGTAGGGTGAAGTGTCAGAGTAGGGTGAAGTGTCAGAGTATGGTGAAGTTGTCAGAGTTGGGTGAAGTGACAGAGTAGGGTGAAGTGTCAGAGTAGAAGGTAGTTGTCAAGAGTAGAATGCAGCTGCCTTAGTAGTGTGAAATTGTAAGAGTAGGGTGAAGTGTCAGAGTGGGATTAAGTTGTCAGAATTGAAGAGAGGGTAGAAGTGCCAGAGTAGGGAGAAGTTGTCATAGTAGGGTTAAGTGTCAGATTATGATGCAGTGTCACAGTAGCTACAGGTTGAAGTTTTCAAAGATTCTGAAACTTTGCATATGAATAACATTTTTATAGCTTTACATTACCTCAAAATTCTTTAGGTAATATAGAAATGTTTACTGACCTTTCATGAGCAATTAAATCCTTCAATAAAATTGGAAGTGGGTATGATATACATGTAGCACACCTTTTTACCCCAAGTTAAAGAAGAAAAAGAGACAACAAATCAAAATAAACTGCAACAAATTTAATAATCTGTTTTCCTACATCCAAAAGATGGATACTTCTGAAAATATCCTATTTTTGTGTTTACAATACAGTTGTCACCTACCTTAAACATCAATAAATCTGTATTTGGAAGGTCACAAATTTGCTAATTCTTTGTAAGCTGTCATGTATAAATGTGGTTAATCACATTATGACATGATATAGTTTGATGGTAAAGTATACAAACATATGGTAATAAAATCTGTCAAATCAAGTAATATACAAAATATATTACATAACATATAAACAAGAGGCCAAGCAGCTTAGACTGTACCTCTTGTTTCACAAAATGTCAAACTTACTGATATTCTAATACTGTTTTATATGTTGTTATATATTAGTACACCGGTGGTATCCTTTAGTCTATTACATGTAGCATTTACAATATATAGGACACAAAAAGTAAATTAAAATTTCTTTGTATTGGTTTCTTTCAATTTTTCTGGCTTTATAAGCATCAGCAGATCTAGTTAAATAAATTTTTAAATAAGAACCAAAGCAACAACCAAAAATCATCAATCCAGAATACATGGCAATATAAGGATCATAAACAGACAGACTGATAATGAAAGCAAAACAAACAGAACCTACTAAATGTACATCAATGCAAACCCCACAAAAAAAGAAAGCACTGCAAGTGTGAACCCCTAAAAACATGAGTGTCATCAGGTGCTCCGGAAGGGTAAGCATGACCTGCTCCACCTGTCACACACTCACACTGTGTGAAAAGTCCAATGTAATGTCAATCCAGTAAGAACTTGGGTCTATTGAAAGATGTCTAGCTATCTTCATTTGTGCTATAATCTTGATAATAATTAAAGACACATTGTAATGATCTGTCAAATCTTAATGAAAACAACCATAAAACATTTTGAGTAACAATACAGTGATCTCGGTAGACATAAAACATCTGGCGCAATGCCAGCCTTTTTTTTCATGACTCCAGTGCCCTTTTCACCATGTCTGCCCTTTTTGTTGTGGCGCCAGTGCCGTTTTGCTCGAATTTCTGATGTAAAATCACAGTGAAATAGCCCATAACTTCTTTGTCAAACTGACAAACTATCGTACATATCCTGTTATTGATTTTATGTCAATCAACACATGTAGCTTTGTGACAGGTAAACAAGTTAATTAGAGTGATTAATTAGGGCTGATTGGGACAGTCATTAGGACAGGTGTTGTTTATTTAGCAATCAGTCAACATTTACAATGAATACCAGCAATCAACATATGATCACATATGATAATTTTTGGAAAACTCCATCAATTACCTCCCTTGCAATATTCTCCATTTTACAAATTTTGGCTATAAGATTTTATTCCTTCCCATGAAATACGCCAATTTAATGGAATGTTCAGCAAATTTTGTAAACTGTCTGAAATAATATATATGTTTCTGAATATTTGAACCTTAAAATAAATTATGATACTTATTCAGTCATCACTTATCTATTGATTACTTATTTTGCCACTCTACCATCTGAAATGAAGCTACTTTTTAAAACTACTGAAAACTTCTAATCTGATTATTCAAATGGGGACATAGAAGAAAGAGTAAAGAATGTCAAATTATAATCATCAAATGTCTCAACAGTTTAATGCTACAACACTTATGCAAGCATTTATCTGTATGTTTTTTGAAAGCTATAGTATCACTAAGGTTTTACTATACCTATTTTTTTAGCTATGTGTTTTATATATGAGAAAGTAAACCATCCAGTGGTACAGGATAAGAGCCCTTTTGAAAACGCAATTTACATATCAAAGTGCCTTTTTATACGACCGCAAAAATTTTGCCGTCGTATTATGGTATGGCGCATTTGTCGGCGTCGGCGGCCAGCATAACTTTGTTTCTAGTGGACTGATCTTCAAATTTCAGTATGTGGTGTCTTGGCATAATGGCAATCCCGGGTTTTAATTTCAGGTTTGTGGCCCCACCTGTTTCAGAAAAAGGGGCCAAAAAGGGGTAAAATTGGGTATTTTTGTATCAGTGGACAGCATAACTTTGGTTCCAGTGGACGGATCATTTTCAAATTTTAGTATGATGTTTCTTGGCATATGCTTTAGCCCAGGCTGTAATTTTATGTTCTGGACCCCGCCCGTTTTAGAAAAAGGGGCCAAAAGGGGTTAAATTGGTTGTTTTCACATATTTGACTGTAGAATCTTTATTATTTATCGGATTTTATGAGGTTTCTTTATCTGGAAAATGCCAACGGATTTCACGTGGCATGTACCGTTCACGAGATAAATGGGGCCCAAAAGGGGCGAATTTCAAAAATTTCATTGTTTTATTTTTAGTCCAATTTCGATGCAATTTTTTTCCAAAGGACTCCTTATGAAAAATTATCATAGCGCTCTTCTATTAGATTTTTGGTAACTTGTTTCCTTACCCAGCTATGAGGGGCCGAAGAGGGCCAAAATCGTAAATTTACAGATAACCTAAAATTTTTATTTTCCATCGGATTTCCATGGGATTTTTTACTTTGGATTCCTCTTGATGTAAGCTTTCAGTGGTATGTCAACGGATTTGGCGCAGTTCTTACCGTTTCCTAGCTATGAGGGGCCGAAGGGGGCCAAAATCGTAAATTTACAGATAACCTAAAATTTTTATTTTTAATCAGATTTCAATGGGATTTTTTTCTTTGGATTCCTCTTGATGTAAGCTTTCAGTAGTAAGTCAAGGGATTTGGCGTAGCTCTTACCGTTTCCGAGCAAGGAGGGGCCAAAGGGGGCCAAAATCGTAAATTTACAAATAACCTAAAATTTTTATTTTTCATCGGATTTCCATGGGATTTTTTTCTTTGGATTCCTCTTGATGTAAGCTTTCAGTAGTGTGTCAACGGATTTGGTGTAGCTTTTACCATTTCCAAGCTATGAGGGGCCGAGGGGACCAAAATTGTAAATTTACAGATAACCTAAAATTTTTATTTTTCATTTGATTTCGATGGGATTTTTTCTTTGGATTCCTCTTGATGTAAGCTTTCAGTAGTATGTGAACGAATTTGGCGTAGTTCTTACCGTTTCCGAGCTATAAGGGTTCACAGGGACCAAAACTGCAAATTTGTATATTACCTTAAATTTTTATTTTTCATCGCATTTCGATTGGATTTTTTTCTTTGGATTCCTCTTGATATAAGCTTTCAGTGGTATGTCAATGGATTTGGCATAGGTCTTACTGTTTTCTAGCTATAAGAGGTCTAAGGGGCCAAAATTGCATTTTTTTTCGAAATAATATGCAATTTTATTTTTGACAAATTTTGATGGATTTTTTTCTTTTTGATTTCTCTTGATATAAGCTTTTAGCAGCATGTCAATGGATTGGACGTAGCTCTTACCGTTCCCGAGCTATAAAGGGTCAAAGAGGAATCATAAGGAGCCATAAGGGCTAATTTTTATTTTCCCTAGTTTGTGTCCAGCTAATTATTGTGTCAAAGCTCTTTCTTATGTCCATACTCACTTTAAATCACACTTTTTCAAATTTCAGTGGGTGACATGCTGCGGTCGTATCATGCTGCGCTAAGCGTAGCCCTTTATTTCATATTTGATTTACGCAGTAAAGTGCCCTTTTTGCGATTGGCGCCATGCCCTTCAAATCCTGGCTAGAACACTGCAATAGACATTAAAGTAACAGTGATTGAGTTGAACCTTAACCTGGCTAAGTAGCTTTTGAGGCAGTAGTTTCACTCTGTTGACGAAATCAATGTACACATTATCACAGCAGTGGTGACCAAACTGTGAAATGTAGAAGAAGCCATATGCTTGATAATATTACTACTCAAAAATGAAAATTTCACAACCTGAAAGTCAAAATCATCATGTTTGTCATAAAGTTTGCGTTTTTATTGTCCTTCTTTTAGAGTTATCAATGTAAAGATAAAGGTCCAGGTGGGACGCTGATGTTGGTGCATCAGTTGTCTCTATAATGTCCAGTTCATTTAGGTAGATAAGATGAAGATAATCATTAAATTGAGGATTCTTCATATACTTCTGCCTTTGCAATTATACAAATTCGACTCTTCATGGAGTGTTTATTGACTCTACGGTCTCATTTGTCCGAGATTCCTTAGATACGCTAACGCAACCCTCAGTCCACTCATGGGAACATAGTGGACTGAGGGTTACTTTATCTTATCTAGAGATTCCTCTGCTGTCTGACGGCCTTTTTCCGACTTGCTGGGGCACCTCTGCCATCTGACGGGATTTTTTCCACTTGCTGGGGCTGTGCCCCAGCAAGTCGAAAAAAGGCCGTCAGACCGCTGAGGAACCTCAGACTACTGTCTCATGTTCGGTAAAACAGGAGGATTGTTTAAAAATAAAACACTATCTTTGTAACAGACATTCAGAGACTGAAATTTTAACTTCATTTTTCTCTTTCTTCTGAACTAGTCCTCGCATGAACCTGGCTTCATACGAATATAAAAAAAAACCCAATCTGTCAGACATCTAGCCGACTCGTCTGAGTGAATGACCTTTGGCTTTGATTTGTGATTTCAAACGTTTGTTTATGGCAAATTCAAACAGTACAGTACAGAAAGAGACGTACCATAACAAATCACTTGGAAAGACATAGATTTTAATCCTTTAGACATAAAATCACAGACATACTATCACTGTGATAGACCTAAAAAGCCATAAAACAGAGTGGGGAGGATTAAATTTTATTACCTATTTTACCTGTAATTTCTTTGAAGTCTACCTGCTTAATTAGATTTTTACCTGTTCAACAGAAAATGTTCCTACAAAACATGTATTTTATTGCCCCAATAAAATTTTTTTCAAGGCAAAAATTAATCCCCATCACTTTCCAAGACATTCCCACTATCACAGTGATTAGTTATGGTATGTCTCTTTCTGTACTGTATATATTGTCGTTAACCAAAAACACAGCATTTCCTTACCGATTCCTATCGTTCTTGACACAATTTTGGTATGAAATTTTACTCATGAATGGTCATTTCTTATTTTAGCACTTCATGATCACTTCCACGTGAAAATACAAACCGGAAGTAAATTATAAAATTTTCATTATATAATATACAAAACCGCATTCGGAACATAACTCGACAAATACGGAATACATTGGATTTCACCGAGGTTGGTCGAGGTTGGAAACTGGAATTTCAAAAATAGCAGACCGTTCAGAGAATTAACCAAAATTGAATTAAAGTATTTTTGCAATTCAATTGTTGAAATTGATTTTTTTTTTAATTTAAACATTGCATGTTTCGTGTTAACAAGACCCACCCTCTCAGTGATTAAAGTCAAACCGGGCTTACCATAAAACGGCATATAATTGGTTTTCTACTTATATATGAAAGTGTGACAAATATGTATGCTATACGAAAAAATAAATAAAAAATGAATGATCGAGTATGAAAATAAAGATGTCACTTGTGAAAAAAGGGGAGCCGGGGTACAACTTGGTTGAAAGGCAGAATTTAAAAAAAGATAATAATAATAATAATAATAATAATAATAATAATAATAATAATAATGATGATTGGTTATGAGAGTTCCAAGAAATTTATAAAAATAGGAATCAAAAACTTTTGCAATTTTATAATTAATAATGTTTGTTTGTTCCAAAATCATTAAGAAGGCATGGTTCCTAAGATGTTTTTTTTTTTCAAAAATTGATAGTTTGTCTTTGAAAGTTTCAGGAAAATTACCAAAGCATAACCCTTGCTTTTTAAACTTTTAAGTGTTGAAAATTATGTTTGGTACGACAAAATGCTAAAATTTATAACTAGATGCAAACTGTCAAAAATTATTGGTCTTTATATTCAACTTCTAAACAATTTAGATCTGTGGATTGGTTGATTTTTTTTAGTAATAAGTCAAAATACGGTGAAAATTTTAAGAGTTGTAGAAATAATTTGTTTTTAAGCTGGAGGTATTTTTCTGACCATCCTCTAACATTTGGCAACTTTTTTTGAAAATCAAATACGTTTCAATAACTTCATTGACTTCTAAAAAGCTTTACAAACAGGATAAAGTAAATTTCTGCTTAAAAAATTCAAAATCGTGAACCCCCAAAAAGCAATAATGAAATTAATTAAAGATATAATGGAGATTTCCATGACTGTTTTGCACGTCAAATGACAAAAAACATCACAGTGATATATACATTTATCACACATGGTTTTGTTTTTCGTATTTAATCTTATTCACGTGATTCTAAAGTTTTCAATCAAAAGACAAATACGAAATGGTAATATTGTATTTAGCTCACCTGGCTATGTCAGGGTGAGTTTTTGCCATCATCATTTGGTCCGTCGTAAACTTTTCATTCAAAGATCTTCTCCTCTGAAACCAATGGGCAAATTGGAACCAAATTTGGTCAAAATAGTCCTTGGGTAGTCCCCTTTAAAAATTGTATCCGGCAGGTCCGCACCTCATCCAAAATGGCCGCCGGCGGGGAACATAGTTTTAACATTGGACCCTATGGGAAAACACTTCCATAGATCTTCTTCTCAGAAACTACTGGTCCAATTAGAACTAACCTTAGTCACAATGGTCCTTAGATGGTCCCTTCCAAACAAGTATCCGGCAGGTCCGTACCTCATCCAAGATGGCCGCCAGAGGGAACATAGTTTTAACATTGGACCCTCAGCTATGGAAAACACATTCAAAGATCTTCTTCTCAGAAACTACTGGTGCAATTAGAACCAAAATAAGTCACAATGGTCCTTAGATGGTCCCTTCCAAAAAGGTATCCGACAGGTCCGTACCTCATCCAAGATGACCGCCAGCGGGGAACATAGTTTTAACATTGGACCCTATGGGAAACACATTCAAAGATCTTCTTCTCAGAAACTGCTCATCCAATTAGAACCAAACTTAGTCACAATGGTCCTTAGATGGCCCCTTGCAAAAAAAAAAAGGTATCCGGCAGGTCTGTACCTCATCCAAGATGGCCTCTAGCGGGGAACATAGTTTTAACATTGGACCCTATGGAAAATACATTCAAAGGTCTTCTTCTCAGAATTTACTAGTCCAATAAGAACCGAACTTAGTCACAATGGTCCTTAGATGGTCCCATCCAAAAAAGGTATTCAGCAGGTCCGTATCTCATCCCAGATGGCTGCCAGTGGGAACATAGTTTTTACATTGGACCTATTGATTTTAAGGGCAACCCCTTTCGAATTTTTATTTGAATTGTGGTCTGATATTGGTTGTAATTGATGATGGAGCTCTCAGTTGCCCTGGAAACTAGACCAGAAAACTGAAATTTTATAAAAAAAAAAAAAGGATTCTGCTAAATATTTTATTTTTGATATCAGCAATATGTATACTAGATAACAAGGGAAATCCCTGCCCAAATTTTTTTAAAAGGGGGACTCTGAATGTTTTAATTTCAACAAAATGTATTACCTTGATTATAAAGGGAACCCCTGCCAAATTTTTTTAATGGTGTTCTGTTATGGATTGTAATAGATGGTGGAGCTTTCCGTTGCCATAGAAACCAAACAAGAAAACTGTAATTTTAGAGAAAAAAAGTATTCTGCTAAATTCTATGTTTCGTTTTCAGAAATATGTAAACACTAGTTAATAAGGAGAACCTCTGCCCAGATATTTTTTGAAAGTGGCTTGTAATGTTTTAATTTCAGCAATGATTATTACCTAGGTTACAAGGGAAAACCCTGTCCAAATTATTTTTGAAGGGTGGTCTGAAATGGGTCGAATTGGATAACTCATCTGAATAAATTTAAAGATCCTTTCTGAAACAACTTAGAACACAATGGCACTTTGATGTTACCTTCCAGTAAAGGTATCTGGGAGGACCACAACTCTGCCAGCATTAAGATAGTTTATATTGGGTTCCATTAAAAGAATTAAATCTCTGAAACCACTAATCCAATTAGAATTATGAAACTTGATCACAAGAGTCATCTGGTGGCCCCCTTGAACTTTGCATTTTGGCACAAGCATTCCAAGGTGGCCTCCAGCAGGGAAAATAGTTTAACATTGAATCCTATTGGAAATGCCTTTTATCTATGTTGACCAGCCATGGTCCAGGTGAGCGATACAGGCTCTTGAGAGCCTCTTGTTTCTAATTATCAATGGTGACATTTTATGACATGGAATCAACAAAGGTATTATTACTAATGACATTTGCTGTCTACTTGACTTGTCCAAAATAGTGCTTACTTCTGATATATATTGACCCAACTAAAACCAATAAAAAGTGTTGGTAGAAAGTAGAAAGGTAAAAGAGGCGTGGTAACTTTCTCATATTTTTTTACCTACTTAGCTCCTCATATCAATTTTGTAAATGCATTAAATAGCTCTCAAAAACTGGTTTATTATGTAAATTATCATAACAAAATCAATGATTCAAATGAATTTTCACACTTTGATATAAACTTTTAGGTAAAATATTCAGTCAATGAACTTGGCACTTGAAGGTAATTATGACAATTTTTGTATGTTTTATTAAAATTCCCTAATTAGCATAGGTAAACTACGCTGCATGAAAAAGAAAACGCAATGACTTCACCGTTCCAATGATCAACTTCCCTTTTCTTTGTAACAAAATTACGACAGCGCCAGCATATAAAGTTTATCTGCCAACTCATTCGCTACCTAGTGGCATGTGGCTTAATTAGTGACTTCCTTGATAGAGCTCGGTTGCTCACAAATAGGCTATAGTTACCCATAACTTGAAGTCATCACTGCAGAAGTTTTACGGTCGACATCACGATCTAGTGGACAGGCTGTGTGAAAGGGTTTGTATAGCACTATACAAATCCCTGCTGTTGGATATCTGAGATGACAACATGCAGACATTTGCCTTTTAATAAAATGATGTTTGTCTTTATTCCTCTACTGGATTTGACCTTACTACCGGACAGTGCGGATGTCTTATACATTGTATAAGAAGCAGAAGATGCTTACTACCGATGTACCGGATCTTCCCCATGATTTAAAATTGGGTCCGTGTTCATAGCGTACCTGCAAATATTGCGGGGGAGGGGCATATATGTCGACCGTAAAAATTCTGCAAATAAGGACAAAAGTCATAAGCCAAACTGACATGTACTACCCAAGACCAACCTACATACTAAATATTATCGACATATCAATTAAAGTTATTGAGAAATGGACTTAAGCAGAGAAACTGAAAGTGGTCACTGAACCGTGAAATTGAGGTCAAGGTCATATAATTTTAAGTCCGTTTTGTAGCACTTAATAAGTTCTACCACTGGACCAAATATGAGGTTCCTACATCAAAGGGTTTCAAAATATCCTGCATTTAGTAAAAGTTAACGTCATCGCCGTCGGCGTCGTCATACTTTGTACGCCTATGTCTCGCTTTCCGCGACTTTCGTCCAGGGCGAGACAAAAAATAAAGCCTGTTTAAGCAGTTAAATTTCTCCTTGATACATCCTCCTTGCAGATGTAGCGAAACAAATTCACATGTTTCATGTTTAAATTAGATTTTGAATGTTTTAAATGTTGCAATAAAGTTTTAAATTGAGCGGTGCAAATGTTACATTTGTCGACCTACAACCAATCTGAAGCCAAACTATTTAACAAAATTTGTTGCTTACCCGGAAAGTTTAGATTTTTAAAATAAAAAAAAAAATTATGTTCAGAAAAATAAAATTTTGCTGGCTTTAATTTTGTTATTTTTTTCAATCATTTATTAGAACACTTATAAATCAGGTATAAAAGGCAATTAAAAATTTAGGTTTGAATAAGAAAGTTGTTGTGTTAAGTAGCTTGTTTGAAATACCGACCCCCCCCCCCCTCTCTTTGGTTTATGTACATTAGCTGTTATCATACTTGTTATCATGCTTTATTATCTAGGCTTTATGTTGCCAAATTTTGACAAGATAAATTAAATGAGATATTTATAGGACATTATTTAGTTTGGAAAAAAGCATTTTATGCAAAAACTAGCAAGAAGTTATCAAGATTTCTCATAAGGCCGAAATAGAGACAGTCCGATAGTGCCAAGTCACTTTTGAAGGGAGGCATCTAAAATCATTTCAATAACGTTTAGATCTAATTGACCAACAGAGGGCGGTATATTATACTTCAAATGAATTTCCTTAATTTTGATTGGTTGACCGTAACGGTCGGGTATTTTGGTATATCACCCTCTGTTGAGTATACCATCCTTCTGTCGAGCATACATTGACGTCATTGACGTTACTTGAAGTAGTAATACAGTCAAGATGTTCAGTATAATATAACACATGTTGCCTTTAATTTCGAATGGTATACTAAATTACCATACTCAGAAAAGAATATCATCATCGACTACCGTCTCGGGTGATATATTTCCTTCGTGTGGTAATCTAGTATACCATCCTAATTGCAATCAATTCCAGGCAGTATAAGTATATATAATACTTTGCCGACGTCGGTGCTTACTTCAGTTTGTATCCTTATTCCACTATTCGTTGCATGGGTTTCTCATTTAATTTAGGCAGACCATAGACTTATGTTCTGAACAAGTTGTGTTTTATCTTTGAAATTCCTATGGAAAAGAGCTAAATTCAAGTGTAACCAATATGGGCTGGTGTGATTTATGGGGAAGGAACTAAGGCACTCATAGTGTGAACTCCCATGAAAACTGGGAGTGATATCAGGTGCACCGGACGGGTAAACATGTCTTTCTCCACTATTGGAACCGATTAATACACCATACATTTTGTAGTCAATAACATTAATAAAACAGTTAGCGATCGTTGCCGAACTTTAGAATAGAGAAAACATTTCTTTTGGCCACCAGTAGGAGGCATGGACTAAACAACAAAGTAATTCTCATACTTATCAATGCTTGATTTTCTCGGACTTGTTATAAATAATGCTTCATTTTCTCATGTATAAATATATACGTATTATAATCGCTTGATTTGGCAGTGTTTCGTTCCAGTTTCAACATCTTTGAGACATTAAACACGGCATCACATCTTTATATCTTCATTTGTCTGCTTAGGCTTCAATAAGAGTTGGCAGCGTTTTGTCATTTTTATGCTTGCAAGGAGGTCTAAAACTGTTGTAACATGTCATCTATCATAAATAAATCGATTCAAATGGATTTTCATACTTTCAGTTACTGAACTTGCCATCTGAATGCAATTTTGACAGATTTTGACAATTTTTATGGGTTTTTGTTAAAATCCATTGTACAGCACCTCCAGAACCAAACTAAACTTATCGCCATTGGCATAGGCAAATACGCTCACAACAAAAATTGGTTTTGGTACTCGGAGTCCTTCAATTAATATTATCTTCACAAACACCGTATAACGGTCTAAATGGGTACAAAAGGCTATTTTCAGCTATGTTCGCCTGTTTACATACCGGCGTGACATATGTTACTTTTATTTCTAGGAAGTACACAAGTAAAAGAGAACACCTCAAGTCAAGTCATGTAAACTTTGTTTAAAGACGGTAGTTAAAACAATAAACATAATCTCTGTAGAGCTTTTAAAACCGACTTAACAAGATTATTGATAAAGTTGGAACATATTTCGAAAATGGCCTAGGATAGGAAATCAATTCACGACTAAATGGCCATACTTCTTTATTTACCACATTTACATTAATATGTCAAAAGTGTCAAACCAAGCTTCGAACACTTCGTCTTTTCTCGGCTGGTTTACACTATATGATTTTTTACTATATTTCAACTATTTTGTACTGTTTCGAAAATAAGGAATCCATGCAAAACATTTAGGTGCATCCGTTTCTCAGCTTCGTCTCCACAATCTTGGGTAATTTCTCTTTTTCACATTTCTGTTTTTTTATGCTCGAAATGTTGTTAACTGGGTCCGAAATCTGATTGCTTTTTTCAGTGTTCTTTTCGTAGCGACAGTCAGTTTTAATTTTCGTGGCAATGGGAAGATGTGCCCTTTTAATGGTTCTTATTGCTCCAAAATGTAATTGTGCATATTAGGACATAAATTCAAAAGGCAAACTGTGTATGCATGGTTAGAAAATTCTCGTACAAATAGTCAATATACTTCACAACTTGTCCATCCCATATCAATTGGCATTTCTATATCAGTCAACTTTCCAGGAGTCCAACAAATAAACAAATCTATTTTCATTTACAAAAACAATATTTTTGTATTTTGAATGACAAACAACAACAAACGTTAAATTTCACAACAGCTGCACTCAGTTTCACTGACACAACTTTAGGTCGATGGAGTGGACTTTAGCACTGTGACACTATCTATATATATGGATTTGCGCAAACGTTTTACTAACAACGCAACCGTCCACATAGCTGGACGTGGATATGATAATAATGGATTTACGTTTAGCCTTGATTGGAGTTGTATTAATTAGTATAGTCTCTTCAGGTAAGAAAGTTAATTGGTGACATTTATTTGGGGTATTTTTTTTGTACATGTGATTCAGTACTGTGCGTCTGATTTTGAAATTTTGTTTTATTTATTTAAAAGAGAGTCGCATCCAGAATATCATTCCGACTTGATGTAAGTGACTGAAGCCAAATCAGTAGAAAGCTCTACACTTGCACTTTATACACTTTTAATGAAAATATAATTGTTAATTTCATACAAAAAAAAACCAAAAAAACTACAATGACTGAAGATTTCAACCACAGTCTACAATCCGCCAGAAAACACAAATGTAAGGCAAAAACGATTAGAAAGATGAGAGACTTTTTGAAGCACACGTTTTGTTGGCTCTTATAAAGACAACTTCTGTTATATTTACATGAAGCTTCAAAATTACGATAGAGAGCCTTTGCGAAGCGCGCTGAAAGAGTCTGCTGCATCTAAGATCTACTGTGTGATTAACTTAGTTAGAGATTTTCTATGCTCACATTTACACCTTATCCGAGTATAAGCACCTTGAAGTATGCAGTGACATAAAGGCAATAAGATAAGTGGGATCTCTAAGAAATAGTTAACTACATAGCATAAAGTTTGACAGAATTACAAACAAAATTCTTATTGTACATAAAGTGCTTAAAAAAAACGAAGATAAAAACGGAATATCAGAGAAAATAGGGTTTTGAAAGTGAAGACAAAAACACAAAGAAAGAACAAAGTGTTTTTTAATACATGCTCCTTTAATTGCCCCATATAGACAATAGACAATATTTTATTAACAAATCAAAGTGCCCAATTTGAGCAGTATAACAACAAAACAATACACGGACAATACAGAGACAATAATTAACAAATACAGAGACAATAATTAACATTTATGAGTATTATTGAATTACACATATAACATTAAAATATAATGAGATAAATAAAGTGTTTTAGTTCATTAGAATGAGGTGCTCGGAACAAGAGAGTGTCAAACAACGAACAAATTAAAACATATATAGTTACAAAGTCCACATAGAACTGGTACATTGTTTACATCGGAAACCCAAAGTGCAGTCAAGTACATCATATGATGCCATGAACTCTGTGAAGTGGTATATGTAGTACAAATTAGTCATAACAAAAACATATTTAATTTCAGGGCCTGTAGTAAAGAATCTCAACTCAAAGTGTGCTGTACAATGTACAAGTGAGTAAAATAAATGGACTTGAATGTGAACAACTTGTCAAGGACGTAATATACGTCCTTGGTGTGAACAACTAACTCCATTGCAGTGCCGTTGACTTACATGTACTGTGAAGCCGGGTCAACTAAAAATCCCAATAGTCCAATCTTGGCGACATACCTCAGTGATAGATAAATCCCAGAAAAGATGTGGTTATTCTGTCTCTGGAATTTCAGTGACAGCTGGGGCAAAAGAGAACATAAACAAATAAAATGAATATTAATGGAGTGAATTATAAAATTTGAAAAAAATGCCGTCTTTTTATATGAGTATAGATTTGACTATTAAACTTAACGGAAACCACAAAATAAGGCGATTTCAACAACAAAAAGCTGTTTTGGTGTCTGTGTATTTTGAGTTACAACAGGTCCCTCCCTGTAGGAGCTTGGTAAACTTTGATCATACTTTTTATAGCCTCCGCTTTAGCGGGCGGTAAATAGTGATCATGGTGTGCGTTCGTTCATTATTCCGTCCGCCATAAGCTACACACTTTGCGGCGACAACTCCTCCTAAACCACTTAGTGGAATTCAATGAAACTTTCACAGAATGATCAGTACACGTTGCCATTGTGCACCATGTATTTATAAAAAATTTATACGATTTATTTCCTTTTTTGATATTTTATTTCTGGAATCAAATGGGGGGAGGGGGTATGTATTTTAGTGAGCTTTGTTCACATTTTGTTTCCGTAACTTTATTTTATTTTCGCAGCAAATATTGTGAAGCGTTCTTTTAAAATCGAGATAACACATTATGATAACGCCCAGAATAAAACTGAAATAAATTCTAATCAGTTTTTGTTACAGTGTCTTGATAAAATGGAGATTTATCAAGGACTTTGATTTGCTAACTTGCGTTACTCTCCCTAAGCTGATTAACAGGATAAAGTCCAATCTTTGACAACAGTCCTTTCATGTTTTTATTTGATAAAAATCGGTGTTTATCAGTTCATGATAGCACCATATGCTCTTATTTCCCCCTTCTATCAGTATTAACTTTTGAGCCTTTTCACGGGATTCTTACACCTTTTTTAATTGATTATTAGGGAATTTTGGTGATTATTTGATTACATTGTACCATGTGTATCTTCCAATGATTATTTGATTATCATACTCTTTCTTGGTGATTTGATTACCATATTTTGTGAAAATTAATGAAAATTGTCATCATGAGGTAAACGACTACTTTATCGATTTTAATAGGAGTTGAAACATCGGGAAATTAAAAAGGCAAGAGAATAAAATCAGTCTATTTCTTAATCAATTGTTTTCTTTTTTGATTAATGAAATTGAAACTGGCGTCCGTCGCCCCACCGTAACATACAAAATTATACTGAACCATGGCACACATTCCGTATACAGTTCACGCGCCTCCCTTATCTAGAATAAAGGAATTATTTAGTTATATATTATTAATATAAGATATAAATTAGAAGTTATTTAGCTAGGTGTTACTGTTTTATACTGGGACAATATATCTAATCCTCATGATCACCGGAACCAATCTTCAAAAACGGAGGGTACCAGACTACTTTTATGCTATTTTCCATTTTTATGTCAATTTTCTCCCGAATTCTTTACAAAATTTAGAAATTTTAGAAAGAAAAAAAAATGAGGTTCCAACAAAATGCACTGTCCCTGGCGTACCGGCATTTTTTCGAGAAAAAAACTTAAGTATCGGGACCGTCTTTCTGATTTTAGATTGTGCCAATATGAGAGCGGGATTGCAGTACATATTTTTGATTCAAAAGAGAAAGTAGAGAAAGTAAACTGGTCCGCCGTTCCACAATGCTACGCTCGTTAGTGTAACACAACAGGAGCCCAGTTTAGTAGAGAAAGTAGAGCAGTAAACTGGTCCGCCGTTCCACAATACTACGCTCGTAGGAGCCCAGTTTAGTAGAGCGGTAGCTTCAATTTTTTCAGTTTTTATCACTATATTAGTTCTAATTTATTGAGCATTTAGGTTTAACTTGCAAGTTGCAACCATCTTCTTTTCATGAATTGAAACTTTTATAAGTTTACATGATTTACCACCAGGCCACAGGGGCCTGTAGCAATATTTACGGTAAGAGATGTATGAATATCGAGATAGTGGCTGTCTACAATGTGGAATACTCGTGTATTCCACATTGTAGACCGCCCACTATCTCGATATTCATACATCTCTACGTAAATATTGCTACAGGCCCCTGTGACCAGGCTCCATGGTCTTTTATATATAAACAACCACGGGCTGGACTGTTAAGGTTCATCATAACAACTCGTTCTCCAAGTCCCCATTTACGGTTGTAGATTTCACATGAGTACAGACAAAACTATAAAACATTATAAAAATTTAATGCTGGCACTGCATAGATATGTAATTTTATTATTCAGTTTTACAAAAATAATTTCAAAGAAATGTTTTGGTTTTGCTGTGCATTTTTCCTCCGCGTTTGCAGAAGCCCAAAAATAAACAAAGACTGTCAAACAGTTCGAGATGACCCCCATAAAATCCAGGTTAATTAAGCATTTAATTCACTAATGACTAAGGTAATAATGACAACACTCACAGGAATATTTCAAACCAATCTTGCAAGATTGTTTTATTTTGGATGTCATGAGAAATGGAAAAAAATGCACCGCTTTTGTCAGGTAAAGTTTTTACCTTATTTTCTTGAAAAGGTAATTCAATAATTGCATAGCATTGTAGTGCCAGCTTTAATACCTCGATATTTGTTCTCAGCTTTGCTCTGCTCATGTGAAAAATCACATCAACATTGTAGCCATATTGTTGGGTTTGTTAAGATGAACCTTAAAATTAAATGTTAAAATAATACAGTAATACTGCCAG
This sequence comes from Modiolus philippinarum, assembly GCA_002080025.1. Lineage (NCBI taxonomy): Eukaryota > Metazoa > Mollusca > Bivalvia > Mytilida > Modiolidae > Modiolus > Modiolus philippinarum. The sequence goes on from MJUU01066587.1 coordinate 108,119, forward strand.
TATTTATAGTATTATTTGAACATTTAACGAGCCTAGCACCTGTGTGACCAACATATTGTGACTTAACACTAGGACTATGAATGCAATGTTTTTTAGAAAGGGACTTGCTTATATAATTACACCTTGTATATATTATCAGAAGTCCATTATTAGTAGAAGTCAGTAACTCGTAATACATCAGTAAACAGCGTTGTCTAAAACTACCGCTGTGATTCAAATGAGATTTCTTGTGAGAAGACTAAAATTAGTAGCTAAAAATTCATGGCCAGAAAATAAATGTTACATTATGGGTACATTTAATATATGCAAAATTCACAGGGACAATTTATATTAGCTGCATGTCAGGTTCTACCCTGTCAGTTATAGATAAATATGATAATTAACAACTGATTAATAACAGATGTCTCTAATAGAACTAAAAAAAAGATACTCAGGCCAATTAAACTTAATATGTAGATTTTCATCCGACCCCGTGAAAAAATATGGGGCGGATGGGTGAAATTTATTCTCTAGAATTTATTTTTATTGAGGATCTTGTCGGTTGTTCCTTCCGATCTGTTTTGGAGTGTGTTCCCATCCTGACCGATAAACGGTAATGTAGCTCATTCCCTGATGTATTCTCATCTATAGCACCCGATACAAGGTCACTTAGGGTGTCAAATATTGTCTTCGAGTGGTTTATATTCAAAGCAAACTAATTTTTACTTTTCAGTTAGACCTGCAACAACTCCAACTAGTGCCAAAACCATTTTGTCAACTACAGGAAATGGCTACGCGTATGTAAACGGAAATGTATATCGGTTATGGACAAGAATTAAAATACCGGAAATTAGACGTAGCGGATTTTTGAAAAATAAATTAATCTCGGGCAGGCCAAATCTACCAATTAATTTTGATTAGCCTTGTATACATACAGCATAAATGGTTAAATCAGAAGTTAGACATGTTAGAAGAAAATATAATTTAAAAAAAAAAGAAAAGAAAACGTCCAATAAAACAATTTTTGTACTATTTAGAGAATGAAATTTATATCTACTTTTATATAAGAGATAAGAATTTGTCTCCACAAATATTCAAATATTTTAAACAAGAAAATAAAGCTGTTTATAATGATATAAGCACATGGTAACAAATATGTGTGGCATTGCTGTGTATTATTCTGGATTCTTTTCGACGTTTCTTCTTCTATTACTTTCTCGAAAATCCACATTCACAACATAATACAGTCAATAAATTTATTGTTTAAACTTGGTGTATACAGATTTTTTTTTCATTTTCAAATCATCATACCGATCTTTCTACAAATCTTTTCAAATTATGATTTTTATACGAAATCTTTTTGTATTGTTGTTGGCATTAAACTTTCCATTCAATTAGTTTTTCCCATTTTTGGAGATAATTCTACCCTGGATGGGTTGAACAATGTTGACATTTCACATGTTCGAACTTAAATGATTTTTTGACTGTGATTAATTAACAAGTACTTGTTTTTATGATAACACTTTTACCCATCATTCCATACGTTACAAATGAGATTGGGAGGAACACCCCCGTAGACGATTTTACTGATAACGGCCTTATCTGGGGACAACACCGTCACAAAACATATTGAACGAGTAACAGACTTCTACCAATAATGGACTTCTGATATTATGAACATATGTTTTTCCCATGTTCCATGAGGTGAAGGTGTTACTTTAAGGTTTTACATCAAAATAATATGTCAAAAGTTTCACCTCGTAAGGGAAATTTTGAGATGTTTTGGTCCAAATACACTTCAGCCATATGAAATTTTGGTCATGTGTAATTTTGGACTTGGACATTTTGGCCCTGTCATGAGTATGTGTTACAAATCCTTAAACTTTCTGAATGATATAAAGAGGATTGTCAATTACTTTTTTTGAACTGATTAGTGGAGCTCTGATTAATCAGATTTCCCAGTTTTCATACCAATCAGATGAAATAATAGCGACTTTGATGGCTTTTTACCTCGATTTTGTTTTTGTTTTGACGGACATTTCCGTGCCCAAAATCGTACATTTTTTTTCTACACTGATCAAAATTTGTTATAGACGAAAATGTAGATTTTTTAATAATTCAGAAATTCTCAAAAAATATAAAATTATTAAAGAAAGACAGAGGAATAAAAAGATTAATTACGGTAAGATACATATACTAGAGAAAGTTTGGTTATAGCACATCAACATTTATGTAGATAGACATTGACACACATTTAAATACTGTACCAAGTATATAATTATCTCTGCCAAAAACTGGCTGTTATGTGTTGAAATCAAATACATGTACATACAATGTGCACTCATAAATATTTTTGATGATTTTGAAGGAATAAATGAAGATTTACTCAGCAATGGCATACATTGCAGTTCCAAGACTGATTAGACTAAACAGCTTTTTTTTTTTTTTTTTTTTAACTTATCATAAGGTAACATGTTTATGTAATCAAGGATTTAAAAAAAACCAATGTCGCCAAAATTATGACATCTTATAATATCCAGTTGAAATAACAGCTAACTGCAAAATTACATTAGTAAGACACAGCTATGTAATGTACATGTATTAATGTAGTATTAGCATATGATGGCTGAAATGTCCAAGTCCAAGGTTACACTATGGCGGAAACGTCCTTTAAGGGAGTACTGAGTGGTCCTAAAATAGGATGAAACTACCAGATGTAAGAGATATTTGTTATAATATACCCTTTTTCAGTCTCGGTATAAACAAATGCAGCTTTTTTAGCTCGCCGGGACGAATGTCCAGAGAGCTCTTGTCATACCCCCGGTGTCAGTGTCGTCGGCGGCAGCAAAACTTTAACCTGGCTTGTGGAATTAAGACCTGAGTAGCTAGGATGTTGATATTTGGTATGTAACTTCCTTGTGATGAGAGCTTTCTTCTGGTACTATACTTGTAGACATTTTGACCTTGCCCTGAGGGCAATTTTTAAAAAAACTTTAACCTTGCCTCTAGAAGGTAGGCTTTTAGCGGTAGGGTGTTGAAATTTGGTATATAACTTCCTTATGATGAGAGCTTTGTTGTGGTACCATATTTGTAGACATTTTGACCTTGACCTTGCCCTGAGGGCAATTTAAAAAAAAAAACTTTAACCTTGCCTATAGAAGGTAGGCTTTTAGCGGTAGGGTGTTTATATTTGGTATGTAACTTCCTCATGATGAGAGCTTTCTTCTGGTACCATACTTGTAGACATTTTGACCTTGACCTTGTCCTGAGGGCAATTTTGGAAAAACTTTAACCTGGCCTCTAGAAGGTAGGCTTTTAATGGTAGGGTGTTCATATTTGGTATGTAACTTCCTCATAATTAGAGCCTTCTGGTACCATACTTGTAGACATTTTGACCTTGACCTTGCCCTGAGGGCAATTTAAAAAAAAATTTAACCTTGTCTCTAGAAGGTAGGCTTTTACTCGTAGGGTGTTAATATTTGGAATGTAAATTCATTATCATGCTTATGATGAGAGCTTTCTTGTGGTACCATATTTGTAGACATTTTGACCTTGACCTTGCACTGAGGGCAATTTTTTAAAAAACTCTAACCTTGTTTCTAGAATTAAGTTGTTTAGTGATATTGTTTACATTTTTGGTGTGACTTTCTTGTGATGAGAGCTTTCTGATGGTACCATAGTTGTATACATTTTGACCTTGACGTTGCCCTTAGGGCAATTTCTAAAAAACCTTAAACTTGCTTCTAGAATTAAGTTGCTTAGTGATAGGTTGTTTATATTTGATATGTGACTTTCTTGTGAAGAGAGCTTTCTATTACTTTCAAATTTATTGTGAATTGAGGTTACTGGAATTCCCGTCGAGCTATATTGTCTTCTGACAACTCTTGTTATATAAACAATAACCCTGGAATGAACAAACATCACAGAAATAGTATTCGTTATTGCAACATGAAATAGTGTCCGCCATGAAATACTGTTCACCTTTACAATTGTAACCTATGATAAACCCTAGGATGTAATCAAACGCGTGATGATCATGAAATATTGTCCTCTTGGATTTTCCAATGAAATATATAACAGGAAGGACACTTTTTCACAGGACACTATTTTGGCATAAATTATCTCTAGTTTCATCCCAAACAGATTCAGATGCACACATTTCAACACAGTCGGATTAAAATTACATAAATACAACCACTTTTTTGTTGGCATATCTATTTTTCAAAATGGCACACCTATTTGAAAAAAAAATATGTATGATTATCCAGGAGTCACTGAATTTCGATAGCATAAAAGACATTACAGCAAAGTTTATAGATGATGATATTTATTTTTTCATTTTATTTTTTATTTTGCTTAAAATGTGATGGCCAACTAATAACAGAAGAAAACACATGAAAAAAAATAAAATAAAAGATAGATTGTTTTCAAATAACAAAAACACCTAGAGTGTTGCAACCAGAGGTACCGGTACCATGTTGTAGGACTAATGCATGATCATGATAAGTCCATCATAAAAAAGTCCTAGATTTTAGTCAAGGAAATTTAGAAGACACCAGTATCAAAATAGAATACAATTTCTAAACATTCACAACTAAGGTTTCCTCCTTTCCTCAATATCAAAATCCATAGGACACAATATTCTATCAGTATTTTGTCAATTGGCAGTTGCAACTCATCAGTTTGATAATTTGACAATTTAGTTGACCTGAATTCAATCCTATTCAAGACTTTATTGTATCACTCGGAAACAAATATTAAATGAAAAAAAAATGGTCTTGCTGGTGTAATGCCCCATATTTAGTACATGTATTGGTCAAGCAGATAGTTACATTTGTTCATTGTTTCATGTCATCATCTGTGTTCTTAACATGCTTAAAGCAAAGGTTGATTAGTGTAAAATATTACTGTACAATGAGTCAGTTAAGTAGGATTCATGCTTTTGACCTTTGGATAGGAATTGATAATGCGTCTTTTGCATTTTCCTATTTCACCCATTGAACTTTAATTTGTAATATCATAAGTATTGAATAATAACTAAATTCTGAAGTCAATGTACATTTTGTTTCTTCAGTGGCTTTTTTTACAAAAAAGTGCAGGTCAAATCAAAATATTTGGAAAGGAAAAATCCAAAGTAATATAACACTGATAGAGATCAAATAACAAATAAGATGGAGATGAAATGCAAATTTAACCTCATCAATTGATTTTTATACAATTAAAATTTTCAGTATTTTTAAATGATATGTTGGATACCAACATTCTTACATGGAGGAATTTACTCTTTATCTATAATGGTAACCAAAAGCCTGTTATGTTTATTATACCCCCGCAAATAAAGTTTGGCGGGTATATAGGAATCACCCTGTCCGTCCTTCCATCTGTCTGTCCATGTATCTTGTCAGTGCATGTTCTCCTAAACCCCTGCTTGGATTTTGATGAAATACTGCACAGTTGTATGAAGTAATATGGTTGCTGTCTGAAATTTTGAAGTGGAAATAATTTATCTTTGAATATTTTCTGGAAAAAAAAGGGGGTGAACCTTGTCAGCGCATGTTCTCCTAAACAGGTACTTGGATATTGATGAAATGTTACACAGTTGTAGTAAACCTCCTGAAGATGTGCATGAAGTTATTTAGTTTCTGTCTGAAATTTTGAAGGGGTGATAATTAGTCTTTGAATATTTTCTGGAAAAAAGGGGGGTTTGTCATTGTGTCCATACTTGTATTGTGTTCACATTTGTACTGTGTCCACAACTGTACTGTGTCCATACTTACTTAAATTTACATTTGCCTTATTTATTCAGGATTCAATTAGCGGGGGGTATAATTGGCTGAAATTGGCGACAGCTCTAGTTAGAGAGTTTAACAAATCTTTATCTACATGATTCTGAACAGGTCACACAAGAAATAACCATAATATACAAGTAGCAAGAAAAATCTAATGTTCTTCATTTTGATGTCACCCGGAGACATCCAGAAGTGAAAAAATTACTAATTGATATAGATCTAAGTTATACATAGCATTTGTGAATGTACAATCAATTTTACAAGCATAGAATTGCAGAGATGCAACCTTTTAAACCATACATAAACCACACATCTTTTTTTTGCATTTTTTTGTTTTCTCCCACTTTTAATCTTATTTCATAATTTGTGGGTTTTTTTGTCTATTTTTGTATAAAATGACCATTGTAGTGTACATACATTGTATTTTTGTTTGACCTTAGCTTAATTTCCTTTCTTGATTATTTTTTTCAGGCAAAAATAAGTTTAGCTATCGTGTAGGTACTATTTATGAATACTCATATGAAGCAGTAACAAAAACTGGTATACAAGGCTCCACAGAAGAACAAGGTGGACTTAAAGTTACCGCTACAGCTGAAATAGAAGTCATATCAAAATGTGAACTTATTCTCTCAGTAAGTTAAATATTGTAGTACAGGAAACACAACTCTTGTGGAAGTTGAAATAGACTAAAATAATTGAACCATTTCTTTGAAAAATTTTGAGATGTTTCTTCATTTGAATTTATGGCTGTTGCACTATTTTAAGCAAATTTATTGGGTCCTGTATGAGGAAATGATTAAATATTTGGTTTGAAGCTTGACGATATGCAAGCAGTTTTATACCCTGCCACACTTAGTGGTGAGGTATTATGTGATACCCTCTGTCGTGTGTTCATCCATCTGTCCAGACTTTGAAATTTTGCAAATTTTGGGGTATCCGACTGATAACTTGTGAATGAAATAACATACTTTCTTCAAACTTTGTATGAAAATTGATTACTACAAAACACAGGCCAGTGTAATTTTGGGTTCAGCGGTACATAGGGTTCTGGAGTTATGCCCCTTTTAACTTGGAAATTATGTGAAACGTGGCAGGGTAACTTAATCTTTTTAAGGTCTTTGTGGGCTTGATTATTTCTTTTTTAACAAACTTTATTTTACTTACCGGTATATATTTTCAGTTATAGTTTTATTGAATTATATTGGAGTGATTTGATATTGATTCTACAGCTTGAAAATGATGCTTTGTACTGTTTAAGCCATTTCTAGGTCTACCATGCTGCCTTTTCCTGTTTACCAATACTTTGGTTTTTAGCTTTTAATAGTATTTTTGGAGAAGTGGCATTTCAATTTGAAATTAGACAATTTTTTTCTTGCACTTTTCATTTGTTTTTAGATTTACATTACAAATATTGACCTTCTTTATCTTCACATATTTTGGTATTGAGTGATTTGAGAAGAACATTGAACAAAACATATCAGGATTAATTGGTTTAAACAGTAATTACAATACAAGTAGATTCTGTATATGTTTCCTGAAATTTCAAAAATACATGTATTAATAAAAGAATGTCGGACAATAGATAATGTCTAGTTTTATTGATAGCTTCACTCTTTATGTTTTTATAGTGAACATACATTTTTTTCAGTTAAAAAATTCAAACATTCTTGGATCTGACCCTGATTACCCAGGACAGTTTAAACAACATCCCCAGCGTAGGGAATTTCAGAAACAGTTGGAAGATCAGTCTCTTAGATTTTCATTCCAAGATGGTATCATTGAAGAACTTTGTCCAGATGACAGTGAGTCTGTCTGGAGTACAAACTTTAAGCGCGGTGTACTTACTGCATTCCAAAACAGTATGGATTCATTTGATAGAGATACAGAAGTCACAGAGGTAAGATGTTTTTATGACATTGTATATGAGTGTATTGGGTACAAGTGCAATCAAACAATTTGTGTCTTTTATTGCAACACAAATGAAAACATTTTAAGTTGGAAAACCAGAATACTGTGGAAGTACTTTTATTCGTGGACATCAATTTTCGTGGTTTTCATAAATATCACTTTTTTGTGGGTACTTAAATTCGTGGTTTCAACTTCCATACATTAAATACTTATGGAAAAACTGCATTTCGTTGGGAACTTAATTTCATGGTTTAAGCTAACCACAAAATCCACGAAAATTGGAACCCCACGAACAATAATACTTTCACAGTATGTCAAATGCTGACAGAGAACATTTAATTCCATGGTCGAATTAATTCTGTAAAAGAAAAATTACAAATATTGAGATACTTGGTAAATTTTATTTTGAAATGTCAATGAATTTGAAATGGATGTGAAACTGCAAATTTTTGTGCAAACTAATAGTTTGAATTTGAAGCTTATAACTCATTAAGGTAGTAAAGGAGTTTAAAATTGTGCGTCATTCTTGCGCATGTGACAAAAAAAAATGGAATTCACTATGGGAATGTTGGCGTAATGATTTTCAATGTTGTATAGAAGTTATATTTGATCAAATATGCCACTTTTATTAGGTAACCATGCAGGATATTGAATCTTTTCAGGAAATTCCTGTTCTATTAAGGGGAGATAATTTGTATGGACATGATAAGGAAAATAAGTTTGGTGACCCCCAATTTTTTTTCTTTGAAAGAGAAGGAAAGTATATAAGCTAATTGTTTACTAAATTTTTAAAAATTCTATCTTATGTAACTGAAATCAATGAAAATTGAGTTAAAATTTGCTTATTTTCCCTATTATTTCAACCAAAATAGCTGATTGTTTACTGACAGATTTAATTCTTATATGGCAGGTGACCCCAATTTTTATTTCATTTTTTGTATGCTCTAATAATGAAGTGTAAGTCATGAAAATATCAAAAAATTCTATCTGACAATTTTTAGACCCCCCGTACTACATTAAATGTTTTCAGTATCTTTTTTGAAAAAAATTGTTGTACAGTAGACACATTTATACATTGTTAATAAAAAAGGTGATTGTTTCAGATGGTACACTTTAGAAATTTATGTATGTACATAACACTGCCTTATACCACATTTTAATGAAATTTTAAAAAGAAAATATATGCTGACACCTGTAATTACTTTTTAATTGTATATTTCTTTTATATACTGTAAACTGGGAAATCTTTATGGTGTCTTTTTTGCTGATTTCAAAATAAATTTAATTTCAATCAGTCTTGAAATTTCAGTTGTATGTCAAGCTATTAAATCGCCAGTGGCATTAAAATATTTTATTTGCTTGCTCCATCACTTAACATAAAAATAGCCAAAATAAAACCGCCTTGAAAATTTCCCTGTTTAAAGTAGCTTTGTTCCAAAGTTTAATTATTGAAATTTGATGTTTTTGTCTTTCATTTTAGACTGATGTCTCAGGAAAATGTCTGACCACATACAGAGTTATCCAGGAGGGATGGAAAACAATCAAAGTCAAGAAATCTAAAGATCTTGTCAGCTGTACAAACAGACATGGATTCCAGACGTCTGCACAGGCCACAATTTACAGCGTACCTTCTGTAAGATAACTTGCTACGAAAAAAAAAAAACTTATTGAATACATGTACATTTTGTACATAAAACTGAATAGAAATACAGACATCAAAATTCTTTACTCAGAGTATATAACATTTGTTGAAACTATTAATAAAAATTTTCACGGTAAAGCAAAACAATGCTTATGAAGGTATTAAAATAGGAATGAAAAGCCCAGTTTATTTGAAAGTTTAACATTGGTAAAAATGTCAGGTCAGGCAGTAATTTTTAGAATCAAAATGTGAACTTCATTAAGATAAACGAAAATGAATTGTTAATCTACTCTATTGAAATTTAAACAATTCAAAGTTCAAATGCTCCAATGAAAATTTTCCAGATTATGCTGCATTTAAGGATTTTGAATGTGTGTTTTCAGTGTGGCTTTCCTAACAAAAATGTGAAGTTTTTCCAATCAGACATTGACACTTTTTCCTATGCTTATGTAGTATCTGCAATGTAAGTTTAATTAGTGTGTTCCGTGACATTATTTGAGGAAATGTAATTGCAATTATTCCTTTATCTTATTTATATTACAGAGTGTCCAGTCATTACCTTTACTGAAGAGTACACAAGAATGTGACCAGATCCTCAATACACAGGGACGTGTGGAGAGTACAGTTTGTCATGAAATCCATCTTTTCCGACCCTTTGCCAAAGACAACAATGGCGCCATGACTGAAGTTACACAGAAATTGACATTTGTTGCAGAAAGCTATGGAGGACAGCCAATTTCAGGTGAGATTGGTGATCATGTAAACTAGACTGATTGATGAATCAGCGTTTTTTATAATTAGAAGAATTTACTGTTAATATACCTGTGTTAAGTGATTACCTGTCTTATGTGACCATTTTAGAGTTTCTTTGAACTGTCACATACATGAAAAACAGGTCTAACTCTAGTATTCATTATACATTTCGTTTTTTTTTACCTGCAGATTCCGTAAATAGACGTGAAAGTTTACTGTATACACATCACATCAGTGAAACCAAAGCTTCAAACAATAAAGAAGCTGCACTGAAGAAACTTTCAGAACTTTGTACGACAACTAAAGATGGCATCACACCAGAAACACCTAAACTGTTCTCAGAATTAGTGTACATCCTGAAAGAATTGAACAATGATGATCTTACTGATGTATATGAACAGTCACAGAAGGAGTCATTCTGTAAAGATAACATTGACAGAGTAAAGTAAGTAACATTAATGTCTTCAGATATTTGTTACATTTTGACAATAGAATTATACAATTTAATTTCAAAAGCAGTCAACAAAATTAGGCTTCGAACTAGTTTTCAGTTATTTTATGTTTTAAAATATTTGTAAATTAAATAAACTTACCCCAAAAATGCATTAAATTCTTTGTTACAAAGGTTACAGTGATGAAGTAATAAATGTATTAAACTTGACATATGCATGTGTTAAGGAGTAAAGTTTCCTGCAAAGGGATACTATACTTTATGACACATTAACTTATATTTGTAATGTGTATTTTTTTTTTACAGGAAATTCTACAATGATGCAGTGCCTATGATTGGTACTACTGCTGCTGTTAAACAGATTGCCAAACTTATCCTTAGGAATGAGATCACGGGTAGACTGGCAGAGATATGGCTATCATCTCTATCACTGGTACAGAACCCATCAAAGGAAATGCTCAGTGAAATATCAGTAAGTATTGGACTGTTTTGTATTTTTGTAACAGGACTTTTAAAGAAGGAATACATGATTATGATTTAAGTGGTTGCGAGAATTTTCTGTAAGAGATTTATTTTTGCCATCATTGCCGATGTGAAATTATGGCAAAAATACATTGTCACAAATATTTCCAATCCTTACAGAAATACAATAATAGCAATAGAAAATCCTGAAAATTAGTAGCTGTGAAGATCACCTGGAGGGACAAACGTGAAATAAAAAATTAGTTTTTATGCTGAACAGTGATCAGCGTATTCTGTTATTCCCAATTAAATGATAGCTCATGTCCTCATGGACAAAGTTTATTACACTGTACTTTTTGAATGTGGAGTAAATGTATATTACGATAACAAGTACAGATTTATGAAAAAATACTGCAATGTATGATTGGGATCCATAATATCATGGTACTTAATTTTCAAGATGGCGTTGAAATTACATTGAAATAGCATTTGTACCGTGATACAATGCGGTCACACTATACTTTGTAACAAAAAAGAAAATAGTAATAGAGTTTTAAATATTAATTAATAAAATTCTAAATGCAATGTATATATAGATAGATTTTAACAATTAAGATTAAATTATATTGTAGAAATTGATGGATTTACCAGAAGGAACACGAGTTTATCTTCCAGCATCAGTCATGGTTAATACATACTGCAAAGAAAATGAAAATTGTGAAAATGTTTTCGAGGTGAAAGACATCATTTCCAAACTACAGAGAGCTGTGGGCAGTACATGTATTGTTACAGAAATAAACTACATGGAGGTAAATAAAAACTAGAAGTATTGCATCCTCATAAACAGCTTTTATTTTAAAAACTGACAATGATTTCAAATTTCTCATTATTAAGGGCATATCCAATAGTTTAGGAGAGATAATACAAAACTCAAAAGAAGGCAATGTTTTCCGGGAATATGACATTGAAAAAATGTAACATTACAAAGTAATTCCCATTGTTTAAGAAGAAATGTAATTTGTACATTTTAGTTTGGCGAACTTTTTAGGGGTAGCCCATAGTAGATTTTTTAAAAGTTGCATATTTCAATGATTATCTCTGATACGGACTCGGTGACCTAGACTATCTTTAAATTTCTGAGAAGCATATTATAAGAAGTACGTTATATCAAAATTTCATAAAATCGACAATATGAGAAGGTCGTAAAAATTTTTAAAATATTGGAATGGAACATTTTATGCCACTTTTACCATTAATAGTGCTACAAATTCATTGATTTAGAGAACAAGAACATACTTTATCATGTCAAATCAATTTTTCTGTAAATTTTAAAAATCTGGACTTTGTTTTTCAGTTGCTTTGGTAGCGATTACATTGAAAGTCATTTATTCATTATTTTTCAAGGTAGAATTTGATTTCTTGGATAGATGCAAAATGATCAATGTCTAACCTTGATTTCCATGGAAACAAGATCGGTGACCCAATATTTTTTTAACATTTTTGGAATCCTCAGTATTTGATTTACAACATATCAGATATCTTTCAACCTCCTATGACCCAAAATCTGGTCATGACCTGCATTGGATGGTAAAAAATCAGGTCATAATGCGTGACTTTTTTCATCCCAAATATTGTATTTTAAGCGCACAACAAACTTTTTCACCCCAGTTATTCATTTACCAATCAATTATTTAAACACTTTAATATACTTTAGGAAACTTACTCACTTACTACTTAAAACAGATATTGTAATTGAATTTCATATATTTTGAATACCTTTGTTTCTCATTTGCTGATTATGATTTTTACTTGGACCACCCTCAAAACATAAACAAATATTTACATGCCAAAACGAGGCAAAATGGATCAATGTTTAATTCTGACCTAAAATCGGTGACAAAACTTTTTACTCTCTGCATTATTATTTTGTAACTATGCATCGCCAGGTTGCATGATTTCACCAACAGCCAAATCAATTTTTTTCCACGAGCACTTGTAAAGCGTTTTCGAATTCTGTTTTGTGGAGTTGTTTAATACGTTGCTGGTCAGGAAATTGAGCTTTTCCATTGACTACAAGATATATTCAGTACACTCAAGTGTATAGTAGTCTTTAAACGGTTCAATTTACTCCCTTAAGGCTTCATTATAACCCGAGGAGACAATATTCCAAGCTGGCGAGAGAAAAAAAACAAAACCAGAAATAGAAATAACTACATTAATATACAAAACGTTACCGGAAATCCAATCTGGGTGAAGACGGGTGATGCCTTCGATTCTTGGGTTATTTGACAACCCGATTGGGTTACTGAATCTCATCGGGTGATAAGTAAAAATATTAGGTCACACCCGACGAAATCGGGTGACTTGACAGGTATGCATATCTAAAGGTTGTGATATTGATGATATAACATGAAACTGTTGGATATGCCCTTAAGGGCCTTAGATCTTTGATTTACATTTGATTTTGACAAACTATCATCTCAAAGTTTTGCAGATCTATATTATTTGTAATATATATATATATGATATTCCTTCCTGCTTTGAAAATGCATGTATATACATACTAATTTATATCAATTTAAACATCCAGATTCTTGGGAATTTCATGCATGTCCAAATTGACGAAGCTTGAAATTTTTTCTTGTACTTCAGGGTTCGTTTAAATACTTGAAGTATTTCAAGATCACATAAAAATTTTAGAGGTGAGATCTTGTCAGTAGCATGGCTTTGTTTATATAAGTACATGTGTATTAGTTTAACTATGCCTACAGCTTTTAGGTTATATTGAAAAGAATCAAAGAGAGATCACTCTGAATATGTTAATTGTAGGTATTGACAAGTTTAAGAGCTATTGGTAACATAGAATTTGCAGATAAATTGGTACCAACACTTAATGAATGTATCGGAAAGAAGGACAATGAAATGGAAATCCGTGTGGCAGCAGTAGAGGCTTATAGAAGAATGTCATGTGGTGCTGATGTAAGAATTACATATATTTAAATGTTTTTTTTGCTGGCATAAAGGACTTGTTAAATGAATGGAATGTCTACAAATGTACATACATTTAACTCCCTATTGATTCACTAAAATTCGTCAAACCTAATTTTAGTATTATAGTTTGTTGATTTTGATGGATATGTATTAAGTTAAAAGATGTAAAGTGTTTTGAATGAGGAGAAGAAAGAAAAGCAGATTTTCTAAAATGCTGGTAACATGATTGATCAATTTGTACTTTGATGTCAGAATATTACTATTTTTTACAGGAGTTTTCCTTTTTTTCTTTATTCAGCAAATGTATGTCTAAGCTACCACAAGAAAAGTCAAATTTATTTGACACCCTTTTGTATAGAAGTGAAAAGAGTTTTTTGAAATATTTTATTGGCTTACGTATAGAATGTTTATGAAGTATTTATTGAAATTTGAATATTTTTTTACAGAGAAATAATTTGATGATTTTGTACAGAGATGATACTGAAGATTCAGAACTTAGAATTGCTGCCTACATCCAGGTCATGAAATGTCCTACAGATAATATTTTATCACAGGTCAAGGACACTCTTGCAGCTGAAGAGGTCAATCAGGTAAATGTTTTTATAAAGGGAAAATAACTTTTATGATAAACTGTATAAAAAATTGTTAGACATTATTCTCACGGATTTTGAATTTTAATACAATTCTTTCAGTAATGTAAGTGTTCTTATTTTTCAGGGAAATATGAAGTAATTTAGTTTTGTATGCAGAAAAAAACTGATAATTGACTCTAAAATTCAAATTGATAATTTCACTCCAGACTTTGATTTAACATGTCTCTAATAGAATGTCTCAATGATTTAGTGTAAAAGCATGCAAGAAAACACCATATTCAATTAGTAATAAACTTATTCAAACTTAGGGGATTTTTTTTTGATAACTGAACTTTTTAATTGATAATTGTATAAAAGTAGAAATTTTTGCATACAATTATTTTTTTTATACCCGCCCACAAATTTTTTTATGCCCTGCCCACGAATGTGGAAGGGGCATATATTGTTTATCCTTGTCCGTCCATCCGTACGTCCATATGTTCGTACGTCCGGTTAAGTTTTGCATTAAAGTCCATTTCTCAGAAACTGTAAGAGGTAGAACAATGATAATAGGTCAGTAGGTTAGATCTTTGATAGTACTACATAGTTCACTATGTAATTTGAATCTTTGACCTATATTTCATGCTTGAGTGACTCTGGTTCAGTTTTATGTTTAAGTCCATTTCTCAAAAACTATACATTATAGGACAATGATATTTCATCAAATGAATTGCCTTAATGAGTACTACCCAAATCATTAACATTTAGGTGGCTCTGACCTATATTATACGCTTCAGTGACTTTGGTTAAGTTTTGCCTTATTGTCCATTTCTCAACAACTACACATTATAGGACAATGATATTTCATCAAATTAATTGCCTTGATGAGTACTACCCAAATCATTGACATTTAGGTGGCTTTGACCTATATTTTACGCTTCAGTGACTTTGGTTAAATTTGCACTAAAGTCCATTTCTCAACAACTACACATAGGACAATGATATTTCATCAAATTAATTACCTTGATGAGTACTACCCATATCATTGACAATAACATGGCTTTGACCTACATTTTATGCTTCAGTGACTTTGGTTAAGTTTTGCATTTAAGTCCATTTCTCAACAACTACATATTATAGGACAATGATATTTCATAAAAGTAATTGAATTGATGGGTACTACCCAAATCATTGACAATAAGGCGGCTTTGACCTACATTTTAATATGAGGTTATCCTTTGCGATAAATCTTTTGGCGGGGCATCCGTTTCTTACAGACACATTCTCAAGTGTCAATTAGATTTAACCTTAAAATTGACAAAAATAAAATGGTGGCAATTTTTGTGAAAAAAATCTTGCACATTAATCATATCGGATTAAACAAACTCGTATCCATTTTAGGTTGGCAGCTTTGTTTGGACACATCTAACAAATTTAATGGAAACATCACTGGTACACAAACAGAACATTCAAAGCATCTTGGAAGATGAAACATTAAAGAAAGAATTTGATCTTGACAAGAGGAAGTTTTCAAGGAATTATGAATGGTCTTATTTCTCTGAGAGTTTGAATGCTGGAGCTGGCTTAGAAAGCAATCTAGTATGGTCACAAAAATCTTTTGTTCCAAGATCAGCAATGGTTAATTTGACTGTTGATTTGTTCGGACGCTCAGTCAACCTGTTTGAACTTGGAGGACGTGTTGAAGGACTAGAGAAAATATTAGCCGAGAATTTTGGTCCAAAGGGATATTTTGGAGCCAAGCAAGACTTAACACCTGGACAGAAATCAAATAGAGCTATTGATTTCAACAAAATTGAAGAAATTGATGAAAAGGTAGGTTTATGTTAATGGTTTATACTTATTGACTGGGTGTGAATGGAATAGTCTTTTTACTTGTCCCTAAGATACATCTAATGCCCCAAGGTGTAGCCCATGGCATTGCTGTATCCAAGGGACAATAAACTTACTATTCCAAAAATACCTAGAAGGTAAGTGTTTTATTAAATCGAAAGAAACACAAGGTAAAATAGTTACGTTAGGGAAATTACTTAAAAGTATTGACCGGTCAAATAGTCAATCCAATGAAAATGAAGAAATAGTAGAAATACTGTATGATATAAAAAAAAGATAACTAAGGTGATATTATATAAAATAACCACAATGTTACATGTGCATAAAACGGTCTTTTCCTTAAAGAATTGTTATTGTTAGCGTACATCCTACTATTATGAAGAAAGTGTCAATTTATATATTTACATTGTATAATTATACCCCACGCAACGAAGTTGCAGAGGGTATTTAGTTTTTGACTGGTCCGTCAGTCCATCCGTCCGTCCGTCTGTCATCAAGTGGGTACACCATTTGTCCAGATAACTCCTCCTACCGTTTTTAAGCTAGGAAGTTTTTATTTTGCAGGTTGATTGTGCACATATCAAAGATATGCATACTACTTTGATTTTAATTTTTGATTATTTTTCAGGAAACTACACATTGTTGAACTTTGTCATTTTTATGCATTATATTGCATATAGGGTATACCATTTGTCCGGATAACTCCTCCTACAGTTTTTAAGCTAGGAAGTTTTTATTTTGCTGGTTGATTCTGCACATATCAAAGATGTGCATGCTACTTGGATTTTGATTTTTGATAATTTTTTTCAGAAAACTACACATTGTATAACTTTGTCTTTTTTATGAATTATATTGCATATAGGGTACATTATTTGTCCGGATAACTCCTCCTACAGAAGTTATTATTTTGCAGGTTGATTGTGCACACATCAAAGATGTGCATGCTACTTGTGATTTTGATTTTTGATATTTTTTCAGAAAACTACACATTGTTGAACTTTGTCATTTTTATGCATTATATTGCATATAGGGTATATTATTTGTCCGGATAACTCCTCCTACAGTTTATAAGATAGGAAGTCTACAGGGTACTCCATTTACCCGGATAAATTCTCCTACAGTTTTTCAGATATTTTACACCATGGTTGTGCATCTGTAAGAGATCTGCAGACTACTTGGATTTCAATTTTTGATAATTTTTAGATAATGCAGGACTGTCCGATATGTGGGGGCGTGGGGTATATGAGCTTGCTCACTAAGGTACTTTAATTGATAAAGGTATCAAGTCCCATTGGCATAATCCTAAACCTAAATTTGCAATACCTGTCTGAAAACTTAGCAGTCTCATGACAATTACCTTTGTTTTTGTTTGTTTTCCCAGGAAGGTTGATTTCTGTATGTATATATGAATATAGTTTCAAATATTGTTAATTCATCTTTTTCTGTAGCTTGGGAAAAAAGCTGACGAAATGAAAGGTTCAGCGTTTATGAGAATGTTTGGAAATGAGATCAGCTACTACAATACTAAACAGTCTTCAGATAACAACATTCCTGACAGCAAACCATTCAACTTCCTTGATGCATTTATGAATTTGGCAAAGGAACAAGAATTTTCTCAGAAAATGTCAAAGTTACTTTTGGACAGTTCCATCATAACACCAACTGTAACAGGTTTACCTCTTAACTTGAAAGCAGTCGCTGCCTCGACCATTGACCTAAATGCAAAAGGTAGAATGGACCTAAGGAGCCCATCAAAGAAGATAGTTTTGGAAGGATCCCTTATGCCAAGGTACTATGCTTTAATTTTAGAATTGTCTGTTTTGCTGTAGTTTTAATTTTTTGTATACTGGTAGACTTTTAAAGAAATTTCCAATCCCATTACTAAAGTAAATTAACTTTATTTGATATTCTTAAATTTTTGTAGAGTTATTTGGAGGAAGGAGGTAATTTCAGTTCATGGGGAAATTTCAATGTACATGTATGTATAGGAATTAAATAAATAAAACAGTCATCGAGCTGCTTTAATATTCTCAATCAAATTATATTGTTTTACTACTTTTAGCTAATTTTTTTTTATTTCTTACGTTACATCCCTTAATTTAAAAAAATTAAAGATGAAAAGATGAAAAAATTGTCAAATATGTTGATGTAATTAGTTAGTCTACAAAGTGAGAGTGAGGAATCTGGAAAAAATTAATTGAGTTTACATGTTATCATGGTATTGTCTTTCAGTGGAGCAGTAGAAGTTACATCCACAATGAGTGTTGATGCCTTTGTGACAAAAAGTGGATTGAAAATGGCATCCACTTTCCACACCAGTACTGCTGTTACAGCCAGATTTGAATTAGACAACAAACAGGAATTGACCATGGAATTAAGCATTCCTAAAGAGAAATCAGAAATTTTCGATGTCAAGTATGTTGAAATAAGTATATTTGAAAATATAAATGACAGTACATATATTATTAAAGAATTCAATAAATATTGAAACAACCTTAAACTTACCTTTTCTGAAATTATCTGGAGTAATCAGTGTTGTCTTGTTTTATGCTTTTTAGGAGCACATTTTTGTACCTGAAAACAATTTTGAAATTTTTAGTTATAGACTTTAATCTAAAGTCAAACTTTTTTCATAGCAGTGCAAAACACACAAAGTCACTTGATCTTTCTGATATTGAAAAACAAATTTTAAATTTGTATGTATTTATTTTATATAAATTATCTGTACTGTTATATTTTTTTTTAAGTTTAATTTCACATTATTCCTAAATGTTACCATGATTAAATTTATAAGTAGTCTATACAAGAATGAACAATAAATGTCAGTATTCAATTTCACTGCCTACATGTATAATGTATTTGCAGATCACAATTTTTCATTGTCCATGCTGATTTGGAAAAAGAGCAAGAAATGATCACCAAGAACAGAATCCAGAAAAAATCTTGCACAGGGCACACTTTAGCTCGTGTGATTGGTGTGGAATTCTGTGTAGACATGTCATTGCCAGGAGATGTAGAGAAAACTGATGCTCCACATTTCCCATTGACTGGTCCATCTAAATTTGCATTATCTGTACTCAAAAGGGATACACACACCAGTTACAAGTTTGACTTTAAGAGCATATTGGTAAGTAATTGTGAGTTTGCACTATCTCAGCTTAGAGATATGCACAATCAACTTAATTTGTTTTTGAGAGCATGTTGAGAATAAGTTGATGTTGAAGGGCAGTCTGAATTGTAATGCTGACTATCATTTCTTATTGCATTTGAAATACAATTTATTGTCCATTGTCTATGACCTTAATGGTCTACTTGTTCCTATTGTATAACCAATCTGGCAATTTCAGTAATCTATAGGTGTGATAAAATTGACCAAGACCTAAAATGCATTTTTAAAAGTGGTTGCCATAGTCATTTTAAGTCATTGAAAAGGTCAAACTATTTAAATTTATTATCAAAGCTATTTTAGAACAAAAAGAACTTTTGGATTGACATTTGTTTTTTTATGTCACAGAACAAGAAGAAAGCTGTAATCTGGATGATGTATGATACTCCAGGGTCAAAGATCATGAGAAAAACTGGTTTTACTGTTGAAATTAACCACCAAAATAAAGATATGGAAATAAACATGATTTCTCCATGGAAGACTGCTAAATTTGAAGGTATATTGTTTATTACAATTAAATTAAATAATTTAATTTTGAATGTAAGACATTCTTTGATTGGGTAAAATAATTCAATAAATCAATGTTGCTTATGATATGTCACACAAGGAATTCCCAGGAAACAATTCAAGTTTTTGGCATCTTTAAAAGCATTTAATTAAATAATAAGTAATGACAGTAATTTATTTTGTTTTAATTGTCTTATAAACAGAATTTCTGAGTCTTCACATTTAGCATAATTGACTTTTTAGATTATTCAATATGAAGAGTCCAAAATTATATTAAGGAGTTGATATATGGCCTCTTCCATATCAGCTTGGTTATCATCCTTAGACTCCCATATCAGCCACAATTATTAGCTGTAGATTTAAATGACTTGGTTGATCAACTGAAAGAAAAATTGATCAAGCTGTTTTTGAAATAGGCAGAAGCAATTTTTAAAACTGATTGAGGAACAGGTATTGAACAATTACCAAGGTCATAGTGGATCTACCTTAAACTGAATGTGTAAAACATACCATTGCTTCATAGATAATACATCAAAGCTAAAATCAGACCCATAGACATTTTCCAAACATATTAAATGTATGAATGAAACAACTACCATACTTATTACATCATTGTCATTGTAGGAAATCTTGTCAATAGTAAAAAGAGGAAAGCAGTCACAGGAATTGTCACTATTGATGCATCCAAAAAATATCAGGCAGAGGCATCGGTGTTGATAACTGAAACCAAATCAACAAAAACCTACAAACCAAAGATTGAAATCTTACGTCATTCAGCTGATCCTATTGTTCTTGGTGGAGAAATTGTATACAAACCAGGAAAGGTCATGACCTCAAAACTGGCTTTGACTGGAGCAATGGAAAAGCCAGCTAGTTTAGACAGTTAGTAATGTTCAAATATGTTGTTTTGTTTTATTTATAGATATACATGTACAGTATCTGTAATATACATACAGTGGAATCTATCTGATCTGATAGGACTATAAAATTTTGTTGGATTAAAAATTTGTTAGATTGTTCAAGATGTCAGAATAAGGTTTAAAAAGCATACAAAAGCTGTTTTTAAGGACCAAAAATTTTTGTCTGATTTGTAAGGAAGTCGGAATACTTGAATGTCTAATTAGACAGGTTTCACTGTACTTGATTTTGTTCATAATAAAATTTTTTATGTAAATGGTAAATGTTTATGAAGTGAAATCAAATGACACATAAAGAGTGTATACAACAAAGGAACTACAAGTAGCTTTATTTTGTAATTTCTTCCAGAAAAATTTGCTGTACTTTTATGTCTTATCCACACACACTATTAGAAATCATTTTACAATCATTAACTATATATTTGTAATCAAACTGATTTATTTCTCTGCACAGCACTACATCCATAAAAATAATTTAATACAAGTAAACATGTTTTCTGTTCATTTTTTGTCAACTTTCATTCAAGTTTTTTTTGTTTAAAAGATCTTCAAATAATTGCAGTCTTAATCTAAGGCTCATGCCAACAAGGAACACAATCTAACATTGTACCTTTGGAATTACAACCCAAAATTTGCTTCATTTTTGGTGTGAATTGAGTAAAAATTGTACATGCATTTCCCTTAAAAGTTATGTCAGTATCTGAAGAGTGATACAAGAATGAGCAATCAAACAGATAGTGATGTTGAATTTTTATTGGAAAAAATACAGTACAAGTTACTACCGGCAATCAATTTGGCAAAAAATGAAAGCTCTGAGATATAATGAAAAATTTCTCTTACCACTGAAATTTATGCAAAAAAGATACAATGTATATATGAGACCAACTTCCGTAAGAACACAGAAAACATAATTTCTTTGTTAAAATGTGTTAGATTTAATTTATAAAACTCAAATAATCAAATACATGCACATGATAGTGACAGATGTTTATTTGTATTTCCAGTGGCTGTCAGGTTTACTAAATTCCAGTATGGAGTGACTGCAACTATTTTACATAGCAAGGACCAAAAATACAGATTTGATGTCAACCTTGAAGTTAACAGCAAAGCAAAAAGAAGTATCTACAAACCAAGAATGATCGTGTCTATTCCTGACAAAGAATTTATCAACATGTATGGCTCCGTAGACTACAGAACTGCAAAAGGAAAGCTTATACGTTATGACCTCATTGTTAATAAGCTGTTTAAAACACCAATCAAATTAAAAGGTAAGAAAAAATATTCAAGTGCACACATTTCAACATTGTAGACTTTTCTTGTTATCTAGTAATATTTTTTGGCCATTAGGATTGAAAAGATATAAAGAAAATGTCATTTATCTACATAGATATCAAATGAAATGTCAAATGTTGAATTTTGAAAATTGTACAATAAAATTGACACAATCCATTTATATCAAAATTGACAAATTGTCCATTGAGATTGACAAAAAGTGCATGCTATGTGTTAAACTTTTTAGTTTGTCAGTACAACTAACAGTGCTTCATTTTTGAAAGAAGTGCAGCAAGTTTGTCTAATGCCTTATAGTTGTCACTCTTTCTGATCATCTGTACATGTATCCAAATTATTTTTGTTATTATTGTGCTAGTACCGGTATTAAGAAAATGACGAAGTTTTAGATGAACTGAAGTTGAATACTGTGATGTTCAGGAAATTAAATAAAAAATGTCATTTCTTTAACATTTGCTATATTTGTCATGTTTATTGCCTTTTTAATTCATTGTTTAATTTACCTATAAATGTAAATTTGGAATAAAAATCAATACTGTTAACCAATGTTCAACAATCTTAATATTAGCAATAAAAATTCTTCTGGTGGATTATTCATTCCCAGATTTTATAATATTTGATATAAATAAGAGGTCAAAAGGTAAAAAAATACCTATTTCCCTTTGTAAATGTTGAGTTTCATTTTGTTAGTCCTAGGGTATTTACCAGCACAGGAGTCAGTACTTTGGTGCTGATCTGAAAGCCAATTCAATTTGGAAACTTGAGATATCTAAATTTTTGTAAATTTTGTTGAAAACTAAGGAGTGTCTCCCTCATGCAAAGCTTGTCCTTACCTGATTTTGGCTTTCCATTAAGATCATATTGGTATATTTGTTCTTTATCAGTTTTTCAACATCTTTGAGTTGATGATCTTCTAAATATTTAGATTTTATTTGCACTGAAGAAACATAAGTTGTCGAAATGGCTATATACAGAAATTAAATTTACAGTTTGGATCTATTTTATTTGCTGAAAATACCATCCTTAAGGTTCCATAACTAAGAATGTTTTCTTCATATCATTTGTTACAGGAGAATCAAGCATACAGTCCAAAGGAAAAAGAACTATTCACAAAGGAAAGGTGTCATTGACTGCTCCACAAAAAATTTCTACCAGAGTTAGATATGTGTTTGACAAAAAACTCCGTATGACAACTACAGCTGTTAAGTTGGACTACAATCTTCAGAAATTCCACAAAAGTTTGAAAGATAGCATTCAGTTCAACTCTAAATTCCTGAAGAAAAGTGTAAAGACATTACAAAAGATCAGTTTCTACTCGTAAGTTTTATGCTTGATTTCTAAAATGTATGTGTACTGTATCAAAACGCTTCCAAAGACCGAAATATTTGTTATAAACATCTATCTTCAGCTTCGGTACAAATTTTCATACTAGATTTAGAAATTTAAGAATATTCAAAGCTAATTTTTTTACTTGTCGAGCAATGAGGCGCCCTCAATAATGGTAACAGAGGTTTTCTAGCAACAAGGCACCTTCAACAGAGGTGATGGGTTGTCAGGCAATAAGACACCTTCAATAGAGTTTAGATTTTTTTATGCACTATAGCACCAACAATAGAAGTAACAAGGGCTGAGAGGCAGCAAGACACCCTCATTAGATGTGATTAAGGTTGTATTGCAATAAGACATCTTCAGTAGAGGTGAATGAAGTTTTCATGCAGGAAAGCATTTCAGCAGGCATGAAAGTGGGTCTGAGAACCAAAAACTTATCTCTCTATGGTTTAAGAAGTAAAAAACAAGGAAAATACATGTATTACTATTGAGTAAAGTAAAGTATAAATCTTGGTAATTTTTAATTAAAGTTGATTTTTACCTTCAAACACTTTATTTGGAATAATGATAAAATGTTTTTTTCACTGGATGTTCTGATACTCAAACAACATTTCAGTCAGAATCACAGCTTGCTTTGTATCTCTTGTCAAGGTGAAAGGTCAAACACGAATGCATTAACACAATGTACACAAAAAGAATCGTGTTAGAACTTAATGTTTTATTCACAGAACCCATTTAAAACTCTAATGTCTTTGATCAAGACTGTGGTTAGTCTTCTGAGGGCTGTTCTAGAAATAATTGTATATGCTGGGAGGGGGGGTTGATGCACTTTAATTAAAATTAGATGGGTTGTGGGGTAATTTGGAGACTTGTGCTGAAGTGGAGAAACAATTAGACAATGGAATTAAAATTTTATTCATGGTGGGTCCTTTTAACAAGTGTCCCATATACAATTATTTCTGGAACAGTCCTGAGGATCCAATTTATGACCATTATACAAATTGACATCTTTTCAGTGAAGCCTGAAAAATTTTGTGTGTAACACCAAAACCTGAGACCATTATTTCATCTATATTTATTTAGAACAACAGCAGTAGAATATCGAAGGAACAAAAAGGGTGTATCACTCTATAAATTTAATTAACTGTATATATTGTTTACCTTTTCAGCAATTTAAAATCTGCCAGATTTGCTGATTACAACAATCAGGTCAACCTTAAGATTGATCATCGAGCTCAATCCAGAATTGATGCAGATTTAACAGTAGACTATGGAAAAACCTTCATGTCTAAAGTGAATAAACATAGGATGTCTGTACTGACAGCAACCAAATATAACATCAAACCAAACAGTGGAGTTATAAATTACAATGTTACCTTCAGACTGCCTGCTGAGGTTTGTATAAATTTTTTGATACTAGAAAAACAATACATGTAGCAGGTCTCATCAAGGTTTTAGTGGGAAGTGTGATTGGAATTTTAAAGTTATTGGAAAGCTAGACTGCCTCATAAACTTGAACATGAAAATAGGAAAGTTTGTTGGGCATTACTGATGAAATGCTGTAAAAATCTCCTTGAACCAGGAAAAAGGGAATTGTTAAAAGTCTTTGTGAAACATTTTCTCAGCTGTGAAATAGGAAAGAGTTGAGAAAACTTGGAGGTATTTCAGGAAAGGCCCCTTTCCATTGAGACTCCCCTTGTATTGCATTCAAATGAGATTCATCTTCAAAGTGAAAGAATAATAAGACAATAAATTGTGCACTACCATTGTAGAAGTTGTAATGCATTTACACAATTTAAGTGTGAAGAAACAGCATCATATTCATCAAGATCTAATATAAAACAATGTAGATATTATTTAGGTTCTGTCAAATAATGTGAACTTAAAGTATAAGATATAAGTATATTATGAAGGGGATGAAAGGGTGAGGGGGACCTTAAAAAGAAGAGAGGGGCAGGAGAAAGAGGGTGGCAGAAGGGAGAAAAGGGACAAAAAAAGGGAGAAAAGGGCCATAAAAAGGAGACTGTGAGAAAGGGGTGGGAGGGGTCAGGAGAGAGGAGGAAAAGGGCTGGAGAAAGGAGAAATACACCCACCTGTCCACCCTCTCATTAATGAAATAGAACCTGTATTTTTCTAAGCAATCTTGATGATGTATTGATGACC
Organism: Modiolus philippinarum; assembly: GCA_002080025.1. Taxonomy (NCBI): domain Eukaryota; kingdom Metazoa; phylum Mollusca; class Bivalvia; order Mytilida; family Modiolidae; genus Modiolus; species Modiolus philippinarum. The sequence continues at coordinate 133,889 of MJUU01066587.1, forward strand.
CTATAATTATGAAAAAAGTTGCTAGTAAAACTTAGATTTCAATTACTTATGTTGTCTGAAACACTGCAATAAATTTTAAGTTTATTTGTCATGCACTTACTTTTTGTAACATAATTTATTTTCAAATTAAAAAAAAATGCTATAGATTTGAAAAAAAAAATGGATTTTATTTGCTCTGAAGTGACATTTTTGAATATTTTGTATATTTTATTTTACAGAAATTGGATTCCTACTTCAGTGGAACACATAAATACAGCCAAAAAGATATGAAATCTGATTTACATATAAGATATGACAACAAAAAGTCAGCCGATGTTTCTATCAGTTTGGTAGATTCCAGTAAGAAATACTTTAAATATAGTGGAGATTTTGCCCTAAAATATGCTGGGAGACATGTGCAAGTCATAGGACAAGTAGCAGAAAAAGAAAGGGAATACAGCTCAAAATGGAGTGTCCAGCATCAGGCAGGTCATACTTCTGTGATTACTGGTGCTTATTCCTGGCCAAGTAACCAGAAACGTGATATCATCTCATCTATCAGAATCGATGGACAGAAACCAGTTACCATTACTGCATCCACTGTGATGAATATTAAAAAACCAGAGGGCACAATCAAAGTAAAAGTTGATAAAGATTTTTACGTCATTTCTGGAATGGGAAATTATGATGGTGAAAGTTTTATTGAAGGACAAGGAAAAATTAACTATCCTGGGAGACAAATGACGTGCGAGTTGTCAGGAGGTCTTAAGAATGATGAATATTCTGGTTCTTTTGATGTAAATTGGAATGTTCGTGACAAAAAAGGAGCTAGTAGAGTACGATTAGAGGGATCTTTCCGTAATAATACTATAGAAGACTTTGGTGTTGTTGCTCGTATTATTTATCCAGGACGAGAATTAGGAGCCCTTGTACAACATTATTCTAAGGATAGAATTGATACAACTGTTCAATTTGGTTGGAATAAGGACAAAATAATTTCCACTTCATTGAAATTTAATAATGATGAAAGAAAATATCGCCATAAAGTAGAAGGAACCATCTCACTTACCACTCCATTTAAACAAATGCTTGAATTTGAAATTGGTGGAAATTTAGAAAATACCAGAACCAAACACACCCAGGGCTTGACCTTCACCTGGAACAAAGGAAAAACAGTTGCATATCAATATGACACAAAGAGACCTATTGATATATCAGATATAGACATGAACTTACACATAAAGACGCCATATCCAAGAGTCGGAAATCCTACGATCAAAATACAAAATAAAATGTCAGATGACTTGATCAAACAAGAAGGCAATTTGAAAGTTACATGGGGAAATAACCAGTATGTGGACATTGAAACAAATGGCAATTCTCTCTTTGAAGGTCCAAAAAGAAAACTGAAGAGAAATGTTGCAGTTTTGACATCGTTTAATGATTTCAAAGTAACAACATTGAATTTCACTCATGAGGATGATTTGAAAAAGTTTTTATCTGAAGCTGTGTGGGTGAAAGATGGTATTAAATATTTGTACATACTCAACATGGACCATAGTCTAAATGGATGGAACATGCAAAATTCAGGAACTTTTGATATTAGTTCACCCCGTGATACTTTGAAATTTGCCTGGTCACACAAGAACACAGAGAAAAATCTTGAGACTGTTGTTAATGCTGATTGGGGTACCGGACATAAATTCTATGTAAAAGCAAATGGTAACATGGAATCATCACCAAATAGAAAGTATGTTGCTGGTATGGAAATGATCATTCCATCTTCAAAGTTTAGCAGCTTGAATATTAATCTTGAACATGAAGATAAGGTTGGATATATCAAGTCCGTTGCCAAAGTTATTGCAAACCGTGAAAATGCTGGAACATTGAAGTTGAATTATGCCAGACAGCTGGGAAGTACTGACTTTGACTTTAGCATAACCAGTAAATACATGAAAGATTTTATCATTGATGGTAGAACAAGGCATGCCCATATGCCAATGACCGGGACTTTGAAAGTGCAGTGGAGTGAAAAAGAGAGGATGTTTTTGGATGGTTCTTTGCGCTATGACCAAGTAGGTACAGTTGACAGTAAAGTAGAACTGACTACTCCATTTGATATTGCAAGAAAAGTCACCTTAAAAGCAACACACAAAATGGATCGTATTGACTGGGTAGCAGAAAGTGAATTGGAATATGCCCCCATGCAGAAAATAAATGCCGCAGTGAGGTATAATATGGGAATTGATAAGCTTGTCAGGCTGCAAGTTACCACGCCATTCCCACATTTCCAGAAACTTGATACAGGGGCATACTTTAAATATATTTTGAATCCAAGCCAATGGGAAAGTAAAATGGATTTTGAAATTGTTCCATTAGTTGGAAAAATAACATCAGTCTTTAATTGGCAAAATGATACAAAATCATCTGTGGCTTTCAGACTGGATACTCCATTCCAACAAATACCATACATGGTTGCTGAAGTGGACAGTGAAAAAGATGTTTCTGGAAGGAGAACTTCTAAACTGATGCTTGAATATCTGCCAACACAGAAAATTGAGCTGACATCTAATTATAAATTAACAGAAGGTAAAGACTTTGATGGAAGTATTTCAGTAAAATCACCATTTAATGAAGAAGTCTTTGCAAAATACCAACAACAAGGTTATTCTAAAAATGACTTAAGAGGTTTCAATAGACGAGTACAGCTCAAATACCATCGTACACAAAATATTATCATTGATACAACTTTTGGAAGTAAACCAAGACTTTTTGGAAGCATGGAAATCCAAATGCCAGTCCGAGGTTATGAAACTGTCAAGCTTTCATTTACACACAAAGGAAAACATATGAATAATTTCCATACCACAATAGATTATGAAACCAATGGAAAGAAAATAGAACTGGAAACCCTGTTTAATATTGTAGATGATATAAGAGGAAAAATGAAACTGACCTCTCCCTTTGCTTTGAAGATTGCTCAGGTTGAATACAGTCATGAAGGAACACCAACCAACTTTAAAACCCACGGAGGTGTCATTTATAATGATTTTAAGACTGATGCTGATGCTGTGTTCACCCACTCTGGTCTGCAGACGACAGGAAGTTTCACATTCAAGAGCCCAATTGAGGGAGCCAATGACATTATGGTCACCTTTAACAAAGATGGAAATTGGAAGAAGTTGTCATTTAATGGAGAGGCTGGTTATGAAAGTGGAAGTAAATATATTGTCGTGGTTAAACATAGTTTGGAAGGCAAAGATGCTGCCACCGATGTTGTCATTCAAAATCCATTAACAGAAGATATTATCGTTAAAGTATCATACGACAACCGTAAAAAGGGATTTACTACAATTGTACAAGGCTCAGTAGGGACAGAAAATTCTGCTGCTTTGGAAACCACCTACAAACTCAAAAACAACAACTTGGACCTTGAGGTAGACTTGACAACTGTCATTACTGGAGAGAAACATGTCTCAAACATGGTTGTAGAACACAGAGGAAAACTTAATGATTTTACATGCAAGGGTAAAATAAAAACTACTTACATTTACATGGATGATGAATTCAAAGTCACTTTCAAAGGCTCAGATTTGGTAGATAATTTTGATGGTAGTTTGGAAATTAAGGATACTTTAAAACCAATCTCCTTCAAAACTGGTTTCAAATCAGCAAGGACAGGTAACCACTATGTGAATGAGGCAAATTATAATGACAAAACCATCAAATCTGATGTCAATATACAACACCCTAAATATAATGGTAAAATCACCGTGAATACCAAAATTGAAGGATACGAAAACATAGAACTGGATTTTGATCAGGAATCAACTAACCATAAAGCTAGCAACAAGATAACAATCAAACCATTCAACTATAAACCAGCAACTTTGGAAGCAGATCTTATGTTCAAGGGAGTTACTTGGTTTGAAACTGACCTCAGATTTAAGAGTGGCTTTGAAGGTTTTGAGGTGGTAGAATCTAAGATTTCACACAAAGGAAATTGGGATGATTTTACAAGCAGCCTTACATTCAAAAAGTCCAATATGAAACCAATTGAATTAGTTGCAAGTCTAAATGCTGTTGTGTTATCTGACATTGATGGGTCTTTCAAGTTTACAAGTGGACTTGAAGGTGCAGAGGAAATTGAAGGTAGCTTAAAACACACAGGTGACCTAGATAAAATGTCAAGTAAAGTCATTGTAAAAATACCAAAGAAAGAACCAGTCCAGATAGATCTGGTATTTGACAAAGATCTACCAAGCAAATTGGAAGCAAAATTAACATTTGTTAGTGGAATCGAAGGTGCTAAAAATCTTGAATTTTCTGTGGAACACAGGATTGAAGGAAATGACTACGTACAAAAACTTGTTATGACCATGCCATTTAAAAAGCATATCACAGTTGTTCAGAAACTCAAAAATGAAGAATCTGAAAAAGAAGGTTCCTTTGTTTTTACCAGCCATTTTGAAGGAATGGAAAATGTACAGGTTAAATTTGAACACAATGGAGATGAAAAGAATTTTGTTAATACCATAACAATTAGCCCACCATTCTTAAAATCTGGAAATATGAAATTGGTGTCAAAATTAGACATGAATGATGATTACACAGACATTAAGGGTGATGTAAAATTTATCAGTGGAATTGAAGGAGCTGAGGATGTTCATGCTACTCTAACTCATACTGGACCTGTCAATGATTTCAACAACAAATTAGTCATCCGTCCACCATTTATGGATGAAATGGATTTGTCAACGTCTGTAAAATTTGAGGAAAATCAGCTTTTACAAATGGATTTTGACTTCAACAGTAAGATTACTGGTGCCGAGACTTTAGGATTCTCTTCTAATAATAAACTTATCGATAACAACAGAATAACTTCACAGTCAGAGATCAAACTGGACATGTTGAGGAAGATTAATATGGATATTGATGGCAAAATGCAATTCAACAAAGTAAATGGTGACACTGAAATCTTTGGTAAATTCGATCTGATGACACCATTCGAAAAAGCCAGGACTGTAAATGTTGAATATCTTGCTGACAGAAAGTCCAGAAGTGTAGATGAAGCATTTATATCAAAAGAAATGGTGTCAATTACACATAATGGAAAGAAATACTATGATACGCAAGCCACAACAGAAATGATCAACAAAAAATCGGTAATATATTCTTATAATATGGAAGCACCATACCAGATTGAATATAGCTATGACATTAATTTTGTCGAGCCATACTCTGCTGATGTCATGGTCAACTGGAATAAGTTGGAGCCAAACAGCAATTTCAAACTACAAGGAAAATTTGAAAACAAGAATGATTTGAAAGTCAAATTTATTCATCCAACCAGAACAGTAGCATTAGAGGGAGCATTTAAAGACGAGGATGAAAAATCTGCCAAGGTACTTGTGACATGGGACGAAGATAAAAACCAAGCAGTTGGAATAGAAACAAAATGGCAAGACCAAAACAGACGAGGACTTGACATAAGAGATGGCTCCATCAAAGTCACCACACCGTTTAGAGCTGTAGAAGCTTCTGGATCGATCAATAAAGTTCTCATGCGTAAAACAGTTGAGGGTTCTGTTTTCTGGGATGCTGATAAAGACAAAACAAAGAAGGTTTCCATGGTAACAGAAATGACACCTGACGATAATGGATACTCAGGAAGAGTACAGCTATCCCTGCCTGTAATTGGAAAGGTATGTATTTTTGTATCTTCATGATTATATTCAGAAATTTTGTATCATTTAATTGATTAAATATCACAGTTAATTTTCAATTTAATTGTAGAAATGAATTATTAAAAAAGAAATGAGCTTTGTGACATTTAAAAGGGATTAAGCAATGTAGACTGTTCATGATATGCTCTATCATAGTATTAAGAATATCAAATTCTTGCACAGTAGAAAATTGTAGATGTTTGGCTGTTATAATAAGAAAATATTGAAAGATTTATATAGTAAAAATGGTCTTATCATTGTAGATTTAAATTTGACACTTAAAAATTGCAGCTGAGTTCTTTAGCCTAAAATGGCCTTATCATATCTTATTCTTAGTATGTTTTTTTCCAAAGCCAATTTTCCTTCTTATTTTGCTCCAGCAGTGTTTTGTGTTTTTTTTATCACCAATTGTGAAATAATTATGAATATTGGCTGTTAAGGTATTTATGTTTAATGTACAATTATTTTTTCAGGAATACACTCTTACAAGACAGTACACTGAAAATGATGGTGATGTATTATGTGAATCAAAGACAGAGTTTTCTTACAGCAGTGATCCAAGAAAGACCATTGTCTTTACATCAAAACTGGAGAATTTGTCTACAGTTGAATCCACCAACCATAGTTACACATTCGGAGTGGCACAGGCTTTCACCAATGTGGATACATCCTTTACTGCACATCTTGGTAGTTCAGATAAACTTAATTCTGTTGGGATGTTGGTTAAATATCAGACGTCAGAACTTCAAAAGAAAAATCTCCTACTTCTGGCCGAGATCGACAAACTTGAAAAGAAAATCATTGTGCAGGTAAAATGTAATTTTGTTGTTTTTTTATCTACATATATTTGTAGAAAAATCTTGTGGAAAAAAATTTAGTTTGAATGTGGACAGTTTTTGCATATTACCTATTCAGAATTATAAGAAATGCATTCGAAAATAAAAAAAACTATATTCTGTTTTTTTTAGTTCAACAAACATTCAATGAACATTTTTATTACAAACTTCATTGTAGATTAATAGTTGGAAGTTATTTAAATTATAACACATGAAGTACTTGTTTTTGATAAGTTTGCAGTTGGGCTAATTTGAATTATTTAAAAGGAAGCAATTATATGATCATTTTCTTTGTATTTTACCACTTAAATGTATTTTACTGCTTCAATGTAGAGCTCTTATTTTAAATTTGAGAAAATTTATATAATAAGAATAATAAGTCTTGTATTGAAAATGAGAATGATATACATGTAAATAGAAATGAGGATAGAGATTTTATGTATTTTAGTCACTATACATTTGCTATTCAATTTATTTACAGACTGTTGGACCTAGGATAGCTGGTGGAATTATCGGACAGATGAAGGATAAATCTCCTGTTACTGTCTCCATTAGAGGTTTACATGACTTGAAGGATTCCATTGAAACTGACATCACTATCGATTCCAAAAAGAAAGCCATGGAAATACAGATGAAATACGACAAAGGTTTGTCTAACGTTATTTTATTTAATTTCAAGATTCCTTATCCTAGAATGTTGGTATTGAGTTTTTTTTTACCATTCCTTAAATGGAAAGATGGATATAGTGATCTTATTATTAACTTCATTGTACTGACAATAGATTTCCACCAATGGTGTTCCAGTATTTGACCCATAAGTTTCTAGAAACAAAGAATTGGTCTTTTGAAACAGGATTTATTCAATTTTTTTTTTTAAACATTTGGGCCTGGCTGAAGGACTCGATATTGGTTAAAATATTTAACTGTACTTGTGTTAATCTTCAAAGCTATTTTGTCACTGCTGAGTGAAATTTAGTTGTATTTATTTTCTATATGTTAAAGACTATGTTTAAGGTTATGTTTAAGTTCAAATCATGGTAGAATCTTCCTAAAATATGCATGCATCATCATTCAGACAAAATAAGGTCAATTTGACCTACATTTTATGTTCATTGACTGACATATGTTGTAGATCATATAACCTTGCACTTGCATACATCTTGTATGGTAAGTCAGTATGTGGGCTAAATTAAGTCATTGTGACCATATGTCAATGAGACAAATTTTTGTGATTTTTGATTAGGAATGTTTGAAAATTTGGACGCATTTCAACTGGGCGGATTTTTAAATTGTCAGTATGTTTAATTGGGCGTTTTTCAGTTTTGCAATTGGGCGGAGAAGTTTTACAAGTAAAATAAAAATCAAACAAAGTAAATTTTGTGTCATGACGTGAAAAGAGTTCATTGAAGTTGTAGAATACTGATTCAAGCCCGCTTAGACAAATAAATGTGCAATATATCACAATGTTGTTTGAAAGACAATGTTCATGTCTTAGTCTGTGGTAAAAGACATTGAAAGAAACAGTGTTCATTTTAGTCTCCCTCTTTAAAGGCGCCTTCATGTAATTTGATGTTTATCAAATGCATGTTATAATAGGTTTACGTATGTCACATGTAGTAAAGATTTGTAATCATAGTTTTGTTTTTGAGAATTTCGTTTAACAATGCCCTCTTCGTTTTATAATTTTGAACCTCAACCTTGAAGAAAAAACACTTAAAATGGCGAAAATATCAAATAATGAAAAAAATCATTGATTTTTCAAAGATTGTTTTATTAAATATTTTTACTGGTAAATAACAGAAAATTTGCATTCTTGCACAAAAATAACATCCGCCCAGTTGCAAATTATTTTCCGCCCAATTGAAAAACTTTTTCCGCCCAATTGAAATACAAATCCGCCCAATTGCAAAACTACTGAAAATTTTAATTATAAATGTTTCTCTATGTGGGCTATATGCTTGAAAAAAAGAAATTTCTATTTTTTTTTCATCAAACCTTCTTGGGGTAGCTTTTAACATTTTTATTATTTAGTTATTTACTACAGTTTTATGTTTTTTTCAGATCATCCCAATAATGTTCTACATATTGCTGCTAAATACCCAAGCAAAACAAATCTTGATGCCCAGATTTACAGAACTGGAGACAAACCACAAATTACTGATGCAGTTGTTAAAATCAACTTGAGAACTTCTAGAATTCTGCATACCAAAATTAACTGGAGACCTCAAGCTTTCAAAGAGATGATGGTTTGTGTTACTTTCAAATTTCATTTGGTAGTGTCTTATTTGAAATATTTGAGTTTAAGTCTCAGTTTACATTATAGAATACTCCTTTTTTTCAATTTTCCACCAATAATAATAAAAATCTATAAGCATATTTAAAAAAAAGGGTAGTTGCAAATTAAAACAGAGAATAGAATCTAGACGAGATACAAATTATCCATTCCAGTGCTTGAAATTTGAACATCAATTTTAGGAATCTCCTTTCCTTTTTTGATAAATTGAGCTTGTTTCATTTTGTCAAACTAAAGATGAGTCCAATTATTCTTGTGGTCTCCTTCCTTGACTAAGAGATAATAAGAGTTCACTGAATGTCAATCTTGAATAAAAAAAAACTAGTACATATGCTTTTGATAAAATGATGTATAGTAATAACACTTAGAGACATTTATTTAAAAGAAATGTATGTTCCACACATATATACATTAGTGTAAAATGTAATGATATATAGAAGATGAAAAAGAGAAAAATGAAATTGGTTTTAATAATTAAAATTGAATTAATAAATAAAATGTTTTCCTTACTTAGGACTTCGGAGTTCAGACACTTGAGAAATGTGGAAAGTCGGTTAATGATGAGTTCAAGTCTACAGCTAGTGATGTGGAGAAAGAAATGTCTGCTAAATTTACGGCCATCAGTACAGAACTGGAGACAGAACTTAAACCATACGTAGATAGTTTGTCTAAATCTCTTCTTGCTGTTCAAGATAAACTAACTGAGATGAAAAAACGTTTGAACAAGATGTACAAAGATAATGAAATGTACATGAAGGACGTAACAGACGGTGTCAAACAGAAATCATCTGAAGCTTTGTAAGTAAACATAGACGATGAAGTAAAATTTGCAACTTGTGATAAATAAAAAATAAGTAGTAAAGAGGGGGAGGGTTAAAACTGGGTTGTTCTTGCACATATATCTGACAAAAAATCGGAATTCACCATGGGAATGTTGGCAAAATGATTTTTGATGTCCTATAATAGTTAAATTGATCAAATATGCCACTTTTATTGGGATGCAGAATATTGAAAATTTTCAGCAAACGGTTGTTCTATTAAAGGGAGAATTTGTATAAAAAAAAAATCTTTTTTTTACCATTTATTCAAATTTTAGTTCATAACCCCCAATTTTTTTCAATCAGAATCAAAGGAAAGAGTATTAGTTAATAATTTACCAAATTTCGAAAAAAATCTATCTAACTATGTAACTAAAATAAACTGAAAATTCTGTTAAAATATGCTTATTTTTCCCAAAATAGCTGAGTTTTCCATGACAGATTTCATGCTTATATGGCTGGGGACCCCAAATTTTTATTTCATTTTTTTGTATGCTTTTACTTATAAAGAATTTAAGTTTATGTAACTACTGCATCCATTGATAAGTTATGGTTTTAGAGCTCGAAGGTGCCAAAATGGCTAAAATCTAAGTTTTTCAAGAAACATAGGTAAATTTTCATCCAATTTATAAGGAATTTTATCCATGATGTCTGTCAATCAAAAACCTTTTTGTAGTATATAAGCCTATATTTTATATAATTTTTTTACAGGGAATTTTACAAGAAGTCTGTTATGGAGATGAAGAATGCTGTCAGTGAAATTAGGAAAAGAATAAACAAACTCAAAGTCATATCAGATTATCCATTTGATGAAAAATACCAAGAATTTGTTAATGAGGTGTCTTCAAGAATACAGGTAAATTAACGTCTCTGTATTTTTATATGCCTGTCTAATGATGGACTTATTATGGTATACTAATGTCCGATTGTCCTTCCGTCTGTCCGTCCGTTTCATATGTCGCGCTCTAACTTGACAACCCTTTGGCCAATTCACTTCAAACTTTGTAGAGGTATTGGGTATGATGGCCTCACGATCTGTATACTTTTTTGTGAAATTTCAATTTTTCTTGCAAGAGTTATGGGACTTTATTCGTCAATTTTAAGGCAATTTTTTTTACATGTCTTGCTCTAACTTGACAACCCTTTTGGCCAATTCACTTCCAACTTTGTAGAGGTATTGGGTATGATGGCCTCACGATCTGTATACTTTTTCGAGAAATTTCAATTTTTCTTGCAAGAGTTATGGGACTTTATTCATCAATTTTAAGCCATTTTTTACATGTCGCGCTCTTACTTGACAACCCTTTGGCCAATTCACTTCAATCTTTGTAGAAGTATTGGGTATGATGGCCTTACAATCTGTATTCTTTTTCGTGAAATTTCGATTTTTCTTGCAAGAGTTATGGGACTTTGTTGTCAATTTTAAGGCAATTTATTACATGTCACACTCTAAATGATAAGTACTTTGATCAGCTCACTTTAAACTTTGCAGATTAATTTCTTAAAGAGATATCAAGCTTAGTTAGGCAGTTATAGGTGCTTCTGAATTGAGAACCCCTTACCTAAATCACTTAAAGTTTTGAAGGATGACGACGGGCGTATCATGCGACTTGGCGCTGCTGTTTATTCATAATCTTTCACTTTCTGTATACACAAATGACCTGAAATTTTTTATATTTAACTTGTATTGTTAATTTGTACTGAATCTGTGATGATCAACCATTTATTAGTTTGAAGTTTGACTTTTCTCTTCATGGCAACAATATTTTACAAAAAGATTAAGCAATATGGGCTGGTTAGCAGTTTATTAATCATAAGACTGGTTATGTTGTTTTTGAGACTCTCTATGCATTGCTGTCACTGACAATCCCAATACATTTAAAAATCATCATGTTAGGGTTTGCAGTGGTCATATGACATGTGTAGGGGTTTTTAGTGAAATGGTGTGTGAAGAATTGACTGCATTTGTTTTATTAAATTCAAAATGTTCTGGAAAGACAAGCAGCTTTTTTTTGCACTTTTGCTAAAAGAGCATTGGTTTCTCAAAATAGAATATTGTAAAAATTTCCTTTCTTCTTTTTAGACCAGCAAACAAGAGATGGTAGACTTTTTGAAAAAAGAAACTGAGACATTGACAAAGAAAATGAAGAAAACAGTAGAATCCATAAGGAAAGATGTACAAGAAATGACAGACAAAATCAGGAAACAAATATTAGGTTAGTATTGCAATTCAGCAAGTAATCATTTAATCTTAACATTTGGTGATTATCTCCCTTTACCAAGTTAGTAAAAGGTGTAACACAACTAATTCGGAACCCAGTCAGGCACATATGTGAATATAGTCCTTATTTGAGACAACATAGTTCCAAGGAAATGTTAATAGTGTCGTAGATTAAAAAGGTTGACTAGTCATTATGAATTAAATTGAAAAGGCATTCAATAGAGATTCTTTTCAGTCTAACTTTATTCTGTTATGTTGAAAATTAAAGATTTTATCAAAGTTAAAAGCGGAGGTATTTTTCCCGTAAAAACATAGACAGGAAGTACCTAGGTTGTGACCTTCTGGGAACCAGTTTTTGTGTCGCCTCCACACGTAGTGTGTGGCGACATATAGGGATCACTTTAGTTGTCTTGCAGCGTTGTCGTCGTCGTTGTTGTCGTTGGCGTTGTCTGTCCCACATTTTTTCGTAACACTTTTCTCAGCAACTACATATCACAGCCACTTGAAATTTTGTATGTGACTTTAGTATGGGGTTCTATATTGTGCTTATCAAATTCAAGTCTGTCGGACATCTACTTCCTGTTTACCGACTGAATATTTTCACCAAGCACTGTCAATAGTAAAAATTTTCGTAACACTTTTCTCAGCAGCTTCAAATCGTTTACTGGTGACAGCCTCTTTTTGTATGTGACTTTAATATAGGTTCCATATTGTGCTTATCGAATTCAGGTGTGTCAGACATCTACTTCATGTTTAATGTATATCATTTGAATAGTAACAGACATGATTATTTTCCTATTTAAATAGGAATTCCTATTTTTTTAATACAGAAAATAAATTCAAAAGTTGCTCAGTTTTGTAGAACCAGCAGGAAAATGATGTTTTCTCAGGGCTAAGCCCCCTATTTCCTATTTTTTGGGCAGTATTTCCTATTATTTCATATTTGTACAAAATCATGTCTATAGTAAGAGACAGGGTTTTGTATTTCAAAGGTCTCCAAATTTTACTTATGCTTACTATTTTTCAATATTTCTTATTACAAGTATGAATATGTATGTATATATACATTGTATATATCACCGATTAGTAATTAAACATTATCTGATGGTTTTTTTTTGAATAGCTATAAATAGATTCTTCTGTATTAATAACATACATGTATATATAAATATTCCTGATGCAGTACTGATAACACTAATAGATGAAAACACAATATATAGTTTAATTATAAATGTTTATAAAAAGGAGGGTGAAAATGGTCCTCTTTATTATGTTTAGATAATGATTGGAGGGGGTCATTTCGGTGACTTTTGTGTATGTATCCAATTATAGTCATCATTTGTTGTGATTTAACTTTTCAATTGATACAAATGTGCCAGAATTTATTACTACAGAAACACATCAACTATTGTTGAATGTGGTAAATGTTCACCTGGGGGCAAATAACACTTGTTTCTTCTGATCTAGACATGCAACTACTTGAAATTTTAATTTGGTTAACTGAGTCAAAAATGGCTCTTCTCTAGTGCAGGCGACACAAGTGTTCCATGGAACACCCATCAATTTTACTTATATTACAGTTAAGGTCGGTTGATTTTTTCATGAGGGTTTACCGAAAGATGTGTCTTTCAGATGAGACATGTGTCATTTTGTTTGAACTTCAGATACAAATTCTACGAACTCAGAAACACGTGCAATTTAACATGGGAGGCTATGGAAGACGCAATTAGTTGTGTTACACCTTAAATATTGTCAAAGGGAAGATAATTTGATTAGCAATTTAGCATGTCAATAAACTTCTTTTGATATGGAGAATACGATTATCTCCCCTTCTGCCAAGTATAGCAATTTGGTACAGGGAGATAATCCACAAATGTTTGTCATCAAATTTATTTTACTTCTGAAAACAGGTGCTTGATCTACAGTTGGAAAAATAATGTACATGTTTTTCCAAATAATTTGTACCATTTTATGCTAATATATCCATTTCTCATTCATGTTATTAACACAATATGAGATTTTAACATAAAATATCAGAAATACTCAGTTAAAGATACATAGTTTGTTCCAACATCCAATGAGGCAAAATATTCATTTAAGGTCCAAATCCCTAAAAATGTCAAAACAAAACATAAAAACTGTAACAAGAAAAAAACAACACATCATGCAATTACACAAATTGAATTTTTCCACAAAAATTTTCTTTTACTACCCCACATTTTTAGAAGAATTAAATTTCTTTATTAGTTTTATTTTTTTATCACTAGGTTGCAGAATTTAAAACTGGAACGCCAGTGATTTTTTGTCCCCCGCCGCACCGTGATGGTGGGACATAGTAATGGTCTGCGTCTGTGTGTCCGTCCGTCCGTCCGTCCGTCTGTCTGTCACACTTTCTTGTTGACGCAACTCCTCGGAAACCCTGTATTGGATTATGTTCAAATTTCGTAGGATTGTTAGTCACTATATGTACTAGATCATATTGCACCGCCATTTTGATTCGTCAATTTTTATAGGAGTTATGGGACTTTGACCATTTTTAGCAATACTATACAACTGGAGATCTTGTGGACACAGCTCCTCGGAAACCGTGTATTGGATTTTGTTCAAATTTTGTAGGATTGTTAGTCACTATATGTACTAGATCTTATCGCACCGCCATTTCGATTAGTCAAATTTTGTTGGAGTTATGGGACTTTGATTATTTCCACATTGTTATACAATGGCAAATCTTGTGGACGCAACTCCTCAGAAACCACTGCTCAGAATTCATTCAAATCTTACAGGATTGTTAGTCATCATTAGTACTAGATCATATCGCATCACCATTTTGATCCGTAAAATTTTGTGAAAGTTATGGGACTTTAATTATTTCCACATTGTTATACAATGGCAAATCTTGTGGACGCAACTCCTCAGAAACTGCTGGTCAGAATTCATTCAAATTCTACAGGATTGTTAGCCACCATTAGTACAAGATCATATCACGTCGCCATTTCGAGTCTTCAAATTTTGTAGGAGTTATAGGACTTTGATTATTTCCACATTGTTATAAAATGGCAAATGTTGTGGACGCAACTCCTTAGAAAGGGCTGTTCAGAATTCATTCAAATTTTACAGGATTGTTAGTCGTTATATGTAATAGATCATATCACATCGCCATTTTGATTCAACAAATTATAAGGGAGTTATTGGACTTTATCGACTTAATGCATACTACAACATAGGGAGACTTTCTGGACACATCTCGTTATACTCCAGTTAAGGGATTCTGCTGAAATTTTGCTTAGCTATTTGCCACCTAATGCAGTTGATCATATCCTGCCGCCATTTTGATTCTCAAAATTTTACATGAGAAATGGGACTTTATTGACTTTTCTGCGGCGGCGGGGGACATAGCTACGCGTAGCAATCTTGTTTCTGTTGGTGGCGGGTAAATTTCCATTGTGTCCTAAAAGTTTAATTATATATTTTAATCTCTCTTGGTGGAGGGTATAAAAATAAGTGGCATTCCACCCCCTGCTAGGAATTTTTACTGGAATAGCCCTTAGTTTTCATATCTCAGACAGTGAAATGTTGGTTTTATCAATAGTTGATCTTCATAACTATCTATATAATTTCCAGCATCTGGATTGCTTCCNATAGGCTGAAAAAAAGGTGAATTTTATATTTGATTTAGACAGTGTTTTCATTGGAACCCTTTGGAAAAGTTTTTTCTTGAAGATTATATCATTGTGTCCATACTTGTACTGTGTCCATACTTGTACTGTGTCCACACCTGTATTGTGTCCACACCAACTTAATTTTGCACTTACCATATCGATTCAGGATTCAATTAGCGGGGGGTATCTTTGGCTGCCATTCGGCGACAGTTCTTGTTTGTTCCAACATCCAATGTGGCAAAATATTCATTTAAGGTCCAGATCCCTAAAAAAGTCAAAACAAAACATAAAAACTGTAACAAGAAAAAAAACAACACATCATGGAATTACACAAATTGAATTTTTCCACAAAAATGTTCTTTTACTACCCCACATTTTTAGAAGATTAGTTTTATTTTTTTATCACTAGGTCTGGAATGCCAGTGATTTTTTTCTGTTGATGGCGGGTAAATTTCCATTGTGTCCTAAAAGTTTAATTATATATTTTAATCTCTCTTGGTGGAGAGTATAAAAATAAGTGGCGTTCCACCCCCTGCTGGGAATTTTACTGGAATAGCCCTTAGTTTTCATATCTCAGACAGTGAAATGTTGGTTTTATTTTCAATAGTTGATCTTCATAACTATCTATATAATTTCCAGCATCTGGATTGCTTCCAGGGCTCCATCTAAATTTCCTGCTTTGTCCATTTCTCCTTTTTAAAATGGCAAACAAAACTCATTGCCTTGGTTGTCCTTTCTGCCTTTATTTCATTCTTCTTGAAATTGTTTGAAGTGATCGACTTGTTCTTGCCATTATAAAGCTGGAATTGCTCAATCGATATAAACTCAAAATAATCAAACAATCAATCTATATAACTCTAATTATTTTATATTTGTAGACCTTTTAGATGGTGTCCTAGGCAAAGCTGAAGTTAAAGAATTAATTGCATATGTCGAGGACGTGTTGAAAAATTTACCTGAGGGAGGAAACCTTCCACAGATAGACTGGGATTATTATATCACTAAGATTAATGATGCTATAAAACAGAAGTTAAAAGAATTGGACTTAGCTAAAGTATACACCGATGTTGTTGAAAGTACCAAAGAAGCCATTGAAAAACAACTTGGACCAGTCATGCAAGATAAGAAAGTGAAAGAATTGCAAGAGCTAGTTGACAACATGCAGAAAAAGGTTTCTAAATTTTTATGTTTTTTTTCTATTGCCCCTTTTTCTTTTCATGTTTAAAAAAATGAACAATGGTCAGTGGAAGTAAATTGCCAGAAATGAAATAACACAAATGATATAAGCACATTATCTTTGAAAACATTGTAGAAAAAAATAAAGGGAAACACTTTCAACAGTTTTCAATTAAAAGTTTTCACTCAAAGGATGTAAATGCACTCAGAAACCAATTAAATTCACTGAAATGGACTCCATACTAGATTTAGAGAGATATTTTTGACAGGGAAGAAAAACAAACTAATTCTCAACAGAGAAGGGGATACAAAGTCTTTATGTATGACCTATACACAATGTAATCAGATAAATGAGATACAGATGGCTTTCAAACTTGATCGAAGAATACAATAGCAAAACTTTATAACAGAATAGTCACTACAGAAATCCAAACAGCAAAAAAGATATAGCAGGTGGAATGAGGTTTCTTTGCAGCTCTTTCAAAATTTCGACATATAAAGCCGACATACTTGCATAGTTCCTAAAGAAAGCTTTTTTCACTTTGTTTGCCAGGAATGTCCAATTTGATCTTAAATACAGAATTCATGATAATAGGTTTAGTATATTTGCAAAATTTTACATATACATATTTTTGACAATAATAATATGTGTTATCTAAATAGAAATTTAATAAAATAAACAAAGTGAACCAACACCTGCTATGTCTCTGATCGGAAGATTCCCGGGAAGTGGATACCTTAATGGTATGCAGGGTTGTTATTTATGAATGTGATAATGTGTAGAACGAGTAACAACAACACTGCCACAGGAATGCAGGTTAATTTTTATTGTTCATCGACATGTGTGAGCGTCGAAACATGTCGATGAACAATTAAAATTGACCTGCATTTCCGTGGCAGTGTTGTTGTTACTCGTTCTACACATTAAATAGAAATTTAATACACAAATTAAGAATCAGAAAAGCATTACACATCTGCAAAGATTTTTTTTTTTGTAATTGGGTAATTTTGATATACATATACAATTATATCCATTCAACATATTCCGAAAAAGGGAGATAAGTCTGTACCCAAGCTGTCTTACTTCTGATTTTATACATGATTACTTGACTATATTCAATTGATAGTATGTTTATTTTAATTATAACTCTAGATAAAATGATAACATTTATTCTAGTTTTTGTATATTTCTGCAGCTTAAACAGGCCTACAAGAAATGGAACATAGAGAAGACTGTCAAGAGTTACCTTATTGCCGTGTACAATGATATCCAAACCTTCATTAAGGAAGACATCGCAGCACTGAAATTCTTACACTGGGATAAGAACAGAATCATCGCCTTTGATCCAGAGCAAGGAAATGTTGAATTTGAAGTTTACCTTCCATCACCTGCAGATACCTTGGAAAGCTTTCCAAAATTAAGACTTCATAAATACGTCAAGAAAATTGATAATATCATCAAGAAAATCGATGCCTTAGAACTGCCAAAAGTATTTGATTTTAGTATCTGGGACTTTTACTACAAATACAAGCCATCATGGAATCCAAAGGACTGGGTTCCACCTTTCGACAGTAAGAATAATATTTTTATTTAATTTTGCTTTCAATATTTAGAAGTTCAGCAAAATATTTCAATTAAAAACTGTATTAATGTAAGTTCATATGTTGCTGTGGTCAGTATATCTAAATGCTTTCTTTATTTCGATTTTTTTCTGGTTTTAATTGCATACATATACAAATAATTTTTGAAAACGTAGACAATTTTTCATAAGGTAATTATAACAAAAAGCTTTTATTTTTTAATAACTGCTCAACATGTACTGATAATTTTTATTTAATTTTAATTTTCTTGCTCTGTTTCAGCTTTCGCTTTGGTAGCTGGCAACCAACACTTTATAACTTTCGACCAAAGACAGATAGATTTTGCTGGACGCTGTAGTTATATCCTTGCCAAAGATATGGTGGACAATAAATTTACTGTCATTATGAACTACAATGGAAAACGAAGACCAGAAATGAAATCTTTGTTAGTGCTTGCTGAAGGAAAATCTATTGAAATATTTTCCGATTTCTCTGTAAGTGTCTTATTTCAAGTGAATGATGAAAGTACCTGTAATTGATTTTTCAACCATCACCCCCCAAAAAAAAAAATACATAATAGTTTTAATTTTAAAGATTTTAACTTACTTACTTAATCCTCTTCGTGCTGGCTCATAGTACATAAGGCCATTACCAGAGACTGCCATGCCTGTCTGTCTTTGGACCAGTGTTGGATTTGTCCCCATGTCCAATCCTCTTCCTTAATCTCCTTTTCAACTGATCTTCTCCATGTTTCTTTTGGTCTTCCTCTCTTCCTCCTACCAGTTAGTGTCCATCTTAGAGCAACCCGTGGGATGGCAGTTGGGTGCATTCTACAGATGTGGCCTATCCATGTCCACCGTCTTTTCTTTATTTCAAGTGAAAAAGGAGTGGTGTTCGATCTCCTGTATAATTCCTGATTTGATAAGGTGTTAGGCCAAAAGATTCTAAGGATTCTTCTCGGACATCTTGTTTGAAATATGTCAAGTTTGGTTGTTAGGGAGTTTGTCACCTTCAAAGATTCTGCATCATATAAAAGAACACCAAGAATGTTGCTTTTAAAGATCTTGATTTTAGTATGTGTGCTGATCTTTGATGACCTCCAGAAGTTTCGCAGTGAGGCAAAAGCTCCAGTGGCCTTTGCAATTCTTTCTTTAACATCCACTTCTGTGGTGATCTTACTACCCAGGTAGACAAACTCCTCAACTTCCTCAATGTCTGTACTTTCTAGTGCAAATGGCTCTTCAATATTGCTGTTTAGTTTCATGGTCTTTGTTTTTGCTGCATTGACTTTAAGTCCTAGTTTTCCTGCTGATGTTACTAGCTGACTTGTTTTTTCTTGCATATCTTGATGTCGGTGTGCAAGCAGGGCGATATCATCTGCAAAGTCTAGATCTTCTAACTTTTCAAGCATGGTCCATGTGATACCCCTTTGTTTGTTGTTTCTTTCATGACCCAGTCAATACAAAAGGTAAAGAGAAGAGGAGAAAGCAAACATCCTTGTTTAAAGGTTTTAAAATGGTTCTAAATTCAAGCAAAAATTAAAGAATTCACAACTTACATTGAACAAAGACTAGGAGACGTAAGAAAGAGAAATGATATAACGAGACATGAAGGAACAAAAGATTTATCAATTTACTTATTTCAGCAGTTAATAAGTTGTACGTAGATTTGTATTTTGTATTAAAAAAAATATTTTCCTTATTTACATGTGTAAATTCTGTTTCAAGAGGATTGAATAAATCTTGTGTTTGTTAAATTGTAGAAATACTGTAGACTGTTGTAAATTTAACGACAATACAACAAAAATAGGTTACCGGTAATTTAGGAAATATACATTTAGATAAAAATTTGGTCTATACAAATGTTTGATTAATTTTAACTTGCAGTAATTGTGACACTTTTTAAAGATTGAAAGATTACAAGATATTATGACTACTTTACACAACAATTTTCTTGTACTTGACCACCTGTTTAGAACTTTTTTTGTGTTGCTCTCTTCAAAGCTGGTTTCATTTTAAAAAATCTATGTGAAAATGATGTAAATTTATCAATTTTTGTAAAGAATTCAAAGACCTTTAAATTTCAAATTCTTCTTTTAAGGTCAAATTGGACAACAGACCAACAGAACTTCCAATCAAGCATGAAAAACTCAGTGTGATTAGAGATGGTAATCTGATTCAAGTAGACACTGGCAGAGGATTGATCATTAGTGGAAATCTTGCCAATCAGCACATTGCCTTTGTTCTCAGTGGTTGGTACTTTGGCAAAGTAGGTGGACTTTTGGGTAGCTATGACAACGAGCAATATGATGATATGGTTGACAGAACTGGACAAGTGACCAATGATATTAATGCTATGGCAAAAGCTTGGGAAATTGCTAGTCGTTGCAGAAACTCTGAAAATATTGCATCTGATGTAAAAGTTGAAGCAGGACAAAAGGGATACACAAAATGCTCAAAACTGTTTATTGATTCCGGCTCTTCCCTCAGACCATGCTTCAAAATTGTGAGTAATTTCCAGTTGTATTTATTTGCCACATTAATTTATACCATAAAAACTTATGTTTAGAGGAACAGTATGCTAACTGCATCAAACAAAAAAAAACTAATCATACATCTCTGTAAATTGTCATTAGTAACATGCAAAGTTTAATTTTAATAAATAATTCAGTCTGTTTATAGAAGCTATTGCCAATTTACTTTTTAAAAAGTTAATTGTATCTATTAATTACATGTAGTACAATTTCTGGAAGCCTGGATCAAAACTTGTATTATTGCTACTGTCAACCAAGTGGCAAAAGTATAACTGAACAGAAATCAAAGTTTACACCCCAAGCTTACATTTTAAAACGGACCTGTGGTCGTTAAAAAGACACGTTATATAAAATTGTAACCTTTTTCTGTTTGATATGCATACACTGTGTAGTCTCTTTATGATAACAAAAATGTAGGCGTGGGTTGTAAATCCTGACTTTGATTCAGTGAATCACATTTTTTAAAAATTCACAGTAGAATAGGAAATGAGCAGGGTCATTAAATAGGACTAAGGAATGATTTTTGTGCTCAGGAGACAGGATGATTTTTTTTAGCATTTCCATTGGATAGGAAACTGTACACAGTAAAGCTTATTTTGTTCTTGTTGATTAGGTTGATGCTGCATATTTCATGAAAGTCTGTATGGCCGAGATGAAGACATCGAAGGGTGATGGATGTAACGCAGTATCAGCATACGTCAAGCAGTGTCGTCAGAATGATGTTATGTTGTGGGAACCAAAACAATGCAGTAAGTTCTTATACAGTTTCTATAATGAGTATAATAAGAAATAATAGCATTGCTTATTTGTAAAGAAAAACAATTGACAATATGACATTTTACATTCAGCCATAAATGATGATTGAACTTCACCCACTGACTTAGTAAGCCTTCATCAGAGTGGGCATCAGAGTTAATAGTTGTTACTGTAGACAAATTGTTCCCAAACCACATATAAACTATCAACATATTATATTATTTCAACATCAAATTGAAACAAGTTTATATCCTTTCCAAAATTA
This sequence comes from Modiolus philippinarum, assembly GCA_002080025.1. Lineage (NCBI taxonomy): Eukaryota > Metazoa > Mollusca > Bivalvia > Mytilida > Modiolidae > Modiolus > Modiolus philippinarum. Next base: position 155,732 of record MJUU01066587.1, read on the forward strand.
CTGTGGCTTTCTTTTGCACTGCCAGATATTTACTCTGCATCACATATATGTAACACCTTTCTCCTTAAAAAAACAATGGTATTTAGGCCATGAAAAAAAAAATTATTGGTTCTCAGGCCCTCCCTCATTTAGTTGGAGGCTTGAAAAATGCCCCTCATTGACTCTATTTTTTGCCATTTCAATAAAATAAAAATAAAAAATCATCTCCCTCACTACATTTTTTGGTGGTTTTTACAATGTAAAAAGCTGCCTCATCTATTTTTTGGCAAATAAAATGATAAAAGAAATCACCTCCCTCCCTCATCTGTTTCAATGAAAAATGGCCTGAGAACCAATTAATTAATTTTGTATGGCCTTATGCATTTGCCAATAAAGGTTAATTTGGGAGATTAAACCTTTCTTATTGTAATGAATCTTTGCCAGTCATAATTAGTGGTTAGGTACATTTCTTGAACAGAATCACATACTAGAAATCACATGTAAGAAGCATGTAACACAGTGAAGAACAAATAACATGCAAATGCAAATAATGTGTCTGACTGATGACCAAGACTTCTTATGGTCGATATACATTGTACATGTTAAAAATTTTTCTAATTACAAATGAAAATTTTCATTGAGAAAAGTGAAAAAAATAACATGGATTTTATTTTAAGTCTTAAAATTACTTTAGAAAGATGATGTTTTTTTATTATAGTTTCCTGCAGAGCACCAAACAAGGAATTTTATGAAGGAGGAGAAACTATTAAACTGTCACCATCAAGCGATGACTTCCAGGTACCCAAATCGGCAGATGTTGTCATGGTTGTAGAACAAACAGGATGTAATTCTGACCCAGTCAAACATCTAGGAGACCTTGTAGATAAAATTGAGCAAGCTTTTGTACAGAAGGGTAAGTACAACACAATGATGTATGATTGGGATCCATGATAATGTGGTACTTTATTTTCAAGATGGCATTGAAATTACGTTGATATAATGTTGGTACCACGATACAGTGGAAACTGTGATACAATGAGAACACACTATACATGTAGATCCTGATGATTATACAAAGCATTTGAAGTATATGTATATCAAATTTTTAATCTGTATTTTCACAGATTTGAAATGGATATGGGCGTTGGATGAGGATGTCATCACTAATTAATCCACTGGAGCCATTGATCAAGACATTGTGAAGACATTTTTTCTCCAAAAAAAAGTTCTTTATAAATGGAATTCACTGCAATTGAATTTTGAAGTCTAATACTGAAGTTTACTTAAGAGACTTTTTATTGTCTGGTGCCAATATGAGAGAGTTTGATAAGAAATGAATTACTGTTCTTGGGAATTTTTAAAATGGCAATATTTCTGCTGCAACAAATCTTTAAGATCTTCATTTTAATTTACAAAGGTATCATTATTTTACAGAAATTACCAACAACAGATATGGTTTGATTGGATTTGGTGGCACCCCAAGATCGGCTTTTGGTCGAAAATCAGCTTCAGTTGCCCACACATTTGAAGGCAGTATATTCAGTGAATCTAACAACTTTGCTAAAGGAAAAGAAACACTGAAGTTTGGTTACCATTTCACTGACCCACTGGAAGCTATTTTGACTGCATCTGATATGCCATTCCGTGCAGGAGTATCAAAAACCATTGTCCTTATCCACTGTGGTGAATGCTCTGATTCCAAACTAGTGAACTATAATCACCTCAGACATGTTCTTTCTACAAGGGACATAACTCTACATATCATTAGAGATCAGGATATCAGATTGAAAGGAAACAGCAGTCCAAAGAACATTATAATGGGTATGCATTAAATTGTTAGAAGTTTACCTGGTATACGTAGAAAGGAACGATTAAGACATGCTGTGCAAATTGGAAACTTTGAACCATTCTCATTTGTTGTTTCTATATATATATTATATGTTTTCTAGTGAAGTTCCCGCATGGATTGTGGCATGTGATTATAATTTCCGGCCATTGCAGGTGTTAACTGTTATTTTCTCTTTGTAATTAATCACACTGTCAGAATTAGCAAGGACATCATCTATTTTTAAGTCATGTAGAGTTTTGTCTGTGTATCATGTTCAATTTTAAAACTTTGGAGTACAATTTTCCAAGAAACGTAAATTGTAGAAGTTGTAATTCTATGAAAACACATGATTCTTTCAACAAAAATCTGAATGTTATAATCCTCATAGGTCATGTTAAAAAATATTTTCAAATTTTGTGTATTCTCTGTGTCACATGACCAGTCTTACAGATCAATTTGAAAGAATCAATGAGAACTTTCCTACAGCAATGGAGGCAATAATAAAGAAATACTTCATAGCAGGTATCTACATGTAGTTAAATGAAAACAACACTTTACCTGCCATGAATTATTTCGATTCTAATATGACAGAAAATGGAATTTTCAATACTGACACGACCTTTGAGATAATGGATTTCCCCATCTTAAGTGCTGTCTGTGTCTATGACATCACAATATACAATTATGTTTTCAAACAGATGCAATTCAAACAATACATATTAAAATTTTTGTGTCCGAACCGCATGATTTAATTAAAAATGTGCTTAATCTGTATTTCTTTTATAAACTAAGACAGACAAAAAAAACATGGTTATTTTGTATCCCTTTTACTCTTATTCTGATACCATTTGAGCTTGTGTAAAGTATGAGATTGTTGAGTATTATACTGGTTGATGATTAACAAGAATCATGTTAGAATTGAATATCTTATTCATGTACAAATATTTTTTTTCAGGTTTTGATAAAGACAACAAGTATATGATGAAACCACTACCAGACATGTCATCTAAGGATGTTTGGATACCTGAAGATTCCTGTGTATCACTGTCTCTCATGTCTGATGGTTCATTATTCCACTCAAGTGGATTAACTGACCGTAAACTCCGTAACAGGAAGTGGTTCCTTAATACTGTCAGCAAGAGAATTAGTCAGAAAGCCAAACCTAATGAATGTCAAGTTTGTCAATGTGTAGCAGATCATACTGGCATGGCAAAGTCTGTCTGTAGAACATGTTATTCAAGGGTATCTGATGTAAGTCTGTTTATCTGTAGAATTTCTTGTCCAAAGTAACAAAATACTTCAGTCACTGTAACTTTAATTTCTGCATATGACCATTATGACAACTCTGCAGATCAAATCAAAACAATTGGAAGACTACCCTGTACAAACCAAAAATTTTTATTATCTGATAGAGCACAAATAACTAAAAAAAATTAGCTAAGCATAGAGCTATGCAAGATGGAAATACAACCAAACAATCCTAATCAAGTGCTTCTTTCTTTTGAAGCAAAAATAATGGCAGTCCAAAGGTCATTTGGTTGATTTCTTTAAAGCCATTGTGGTTTTGTCATATTTCCTGTCAAGAATTGACACAACTAAAAATCGTTCTTCTTATATAACATTTTGAAGTTTTTTAAACATTATCATTTTAATATTTTGGTTCACAACTCATTCAGTATGATGCAGACATGATGTGCTTTTTAATGTAGATAGCCATTTATTTATACTTTAAGTTGATGTTGTTTTGACCTTTTCAAATCTTTTTTGATGGTTTAATTTTTCATAACAATGGTTTATGATTTTGATATCTTCTGCTACACTTTGTAAAATACCAGATATTGTATTTTGAAATTATATTTGATTTGATTTTTAAATCTTCTGCCCGTATGCTTCAATTTATCGTCAGACATGTGTCTCGTATTTTCATCCCCATGAGATTTACTGATATTCTATATCTTGTTTTCATTTNATGAAATATCAATATTTTCAGCACCTTTACTCTTTTTATGTTTGTACTGCAAAAAATCAAAACTCAGATGCTCGGATTCTTTTTTCACAAATTCATTCGCCACATGATAATGTGATCATGTGTGTGTTTCACAGGAATTGCAACTTTACATTGATATGCTATGTAACTGATGTTCACCTTTCAAATTGATTGAATTTAAATGAATATGAATGAAATGCTATTACTTTTACATATCAAAAATTTTCTGTTGAAACATACAGTAGACTCCATGAAATCGAATATCGGATAAAGGAATATATCGGCAAATCGAATATGATTTCAAAACACCAAACCATTTCCCATACTTATAGTGTTAATTTCTCCGCCTAATTGGATATCGGATAAGAGAATATATCGCCTATTTGAATAAAAAATATGCGGCTTGTGCTGATCAGAGTCATTGAAATCGAATATTCTAATTACAGGTAACTACAGGTAAACATTCGCGCGGAAGTGTCAACAGTTGACGAAGCCATAAATCTGCCAGGAAATAAATAAATATTACCTAATTAATAAAAAATAAAACATAAATAGTGTTCAGTTCTTTTGTTTTTGTGTATTCGTAAGTTTTAATAGTGAGAATTTTGTTTGGTTTTGTGTATTTCTGTCTAGGCAGCGAGATCGTGAAGTCAAGAGGTAATTTGCATATTGCTGTATGTCTGTACAACGAAAATCAATTACGTAATGTATTTAATAAAAGAATAAAATTTGAATTGAATTCCTTTCTATTGCTTTTGTATTTATTTTTTTTTTTTTTGGACGGAAATCATTTGATTTGTCAATGGTTTTGTGTATTTCTTGTGTAAAACAGAGCAAGGGAGATAAATGTCGACGAGAAGTCATTTGCATAATTTGCATATTTGTTTGAAGGTCCTGTGAGACAATGCACAGCAGTTATAAAACATAATTTATTACAAGAAGTCAGTCCTAGGTCCATAGATCATGGTGTATTTTTATAAAAAGTCTCCAAATTGTGTAATCAGGAAGATTCTACAAAGATCGATCGCTGACCTACCAGCCGCCATTTTGTTTACAAACTGGCTTTACCCTAAGTTATTTTTAGCACATAATGAAAATTGTAACTACACAATCCAATAAAGGGATGATTACACACTGATGAGAGGAAATAAAAAACACAAAACAGAGGAAAATAAGTTTATTCAGATACATAAACAGTTTTATTTATTTTAATACATTGTTTAATTTTCAACAGTCAGCTGGCAATACTCAGTTTGACCCGATTACGAGGGTGACGTAATCTGTCAAATTTACAATGATTCTACAATGAAAACAATAGATTTTAACTACAAAATGTCTAAAAATGATGTTCTAGGATACAAAGTTTCTACATGGTGACAAGCCCTTTAACATTTCAACCTCTTCTTGCCAACAGAATGATTCCCCATTGCCGAAAATGGGTATACCGGACAATCGAATACTCCGGCAAATAGAATATTTTTTTCTGGCAATTCTTGTATCCGATTGGGCGGAGTCTACTGTATTATTGTCCATTGTGTATGACCTTATGGGTCTACTAGTTCCTATTGTGTAAACAATTTAGCAATTTGAGTAAGCTGTACCTGTTATTTTTTTGACCAACTGGTATTGCTGGACTACAACATATACTGGAAAAAGTTTTTGGTGGATTGCTTTTGCTAACTAATCAACACAATCAGGATCCTTTTGAATTGTCTAACAATACTATTGTATATCAATCTGTTATGGCCTTGGGGGGTTTTACCTTGATAAAGTATTACCTCATAAAAAGATAATGGAAGAAAAAAATTACAATTAATTCAAATTCCCTTTATATATATTGCAATATTTATTTTTGAATGATGTAATTTAATAATTTAATAAAGTATATTTTTTTCATTAAATGCAAACTATATATAGTCCCTATTTTCATCAACAGATCAAGGTAAAACCTCCCCAGGCCATAACAGATTGATATACAATAGTTTTGTTGGGCAATTCAAAAGGATCCTGATTGTGTTGATTAGTTAACAAAAGCAATCCACCAAAAACTTTTTCCAGTATATGTTGTAGTCTAGCAATATCAGTTGGTCAAGAAAATTACAGGTACAGCTTACTTAAAATAGCTAAATTGGTTACACAATAGGAACTAGTAGACCGGTTAGGTCATACACAATGGACTATAAATGAGTTGTTCAGTTAGCTCATTTATTTATGTAAGTGATTGAGTTTATAATTCTAACTCATTGTTTTTCAGGAATATTTCGGAGACGATACATGGAAAATCATTGAGCAGATGTAAACAGAACTCAAATATTCATATGTAATTTGTACTTCATTTATTAAATTTGAACTTTTTTGTAATTTTTGTTGTTGTATTAGAACTACCAGGAATTAATTTGTATTATATATATACAAAACATTATATTTTATAATATTTTTGTACATGCAAATGTGTTCAATGAATGTTATTTGTCAAATATAAGTAAAATTAATAAACATGATCAATGCAATTATGAAAAATAATGACTGTGATTTTTGTTTTTGTTCCGTCCCAAATTTCTACTTTCGTAAACATAAACATTTTTGAAAGCAATATTAGCTGTATTTCTTTCAATATTTGGAAAGTCTTGTTTAAATCTATATGTTTTGAAAATAATATTATAAGAACCTATATTGCATCACAAAAACTTCTCTTTTTTTATTATTACATTATTTTGCCATGCAACTTAGAACTATCATGAAAGCTTATTGATATTCAACATTAATACAATGACATTCAAAACTGAGATACTTTATATATGGTAGTTGATATGAACAAAAAGCCATGTTTATAAAGTACACTTGCATTGTTTATTGAAATTGTTCGTATTGATTCCATATATTAAATCAAACTACTTTTTATACGACCGCAAAAATTTTGCGGTCGTATTATGGTATGGCGCTGGCGTCGGCGTCTGTGGACAGCATTACTTTAGTTCTAGTGAACGGATTGTTATGAAATTTTAGTATGATGTTTGTTGGCACAAGCTTAAGCCCGGGTTTTAATTTCGCGTTCCCTGCCCAACCCGTTTTTGAAAAAGAGGCAAAAAAGGGGCCANCCGAGATGAAGACATCGAAGGGTGATGGATGTAACGCAGTATCAGCATACGTCAAGCAGTGTCGTCAGAATGATGTTATGTTGTGGGAACCAAAACAATGCAGTAAGTTCTTATACAGTTTCTATAATAAGTATAATAAGCAATAATTGCATTGCTTATTTGTAAAGAAAAACAATTGACAATATGACATTTTACATTCGGCCATAAATGATGATTGAACTTCACCCACTGACTTTGTAAGCCTTCATCAGAGCGGGCATCAGAGTTGGTCGCTCTGTTACTGTAGACAAATTGTTCCCAAACCACATATAAACTATCGACATATTATATTATTTCAACATCAAATTGAAACAAGTTGATATCCTTTCCAAAATTACTGTGGCTTTCTTTTGCACTGCCAGATATTTACTCTGCATCACATATATGTAACAACTTTCTCCTTAGCAAAACAATGGTATTTATGCATTTGCCAATAAAGGTTAATTTGGGAGAATAAACCTTTCTTATTGTAATGAATCTTTGCCAGTCATAATTAGTGGTTAGGTACATTTCCCTCATGTACAATATTGAACAGAATCACATACTTGAAATCACATGCAAGAAGCCTGTAACACAGTGAAGAACAAATAACATGCAGATGCAAATAATGTGTCTGACTGATGACCAAGACTTTATATGGTCTATATACATTGTACATGTTAAAAATTTGTCTAATTACAAATGAAAATTTTCATTGAGAAAAGTGAAAAAAATAACATGGATTTTAAGTCCTAAAATTACTTTAGAATGATGATGTTTTTTTTTTGTAGTTTCCTGCAGAGCACCAAACAAGGAATTTTATGAAGGAGGAGAAACTATTAAACTATCGCCATCAAGCGATGACTTCCAGGTACCCAAATCGGCCGATGTTGTCATGGTTGTAGAACAAACAGGATGTAATTCTGACCCAGTTAAACATCTAGGAGACCTTGTAGATAAAATTGAGCAAGCTTTTGTACAGAAGGGTAAGTAAAATACAGTAGAACTCCGATGGCTCAAACTGCAATAGCTCGAACACCATGGATGTCTCGAACCTTTTTTCTGGTCCCTATAGTTCAAGTTTTAACATAGTTTGACCTCGATTTCTCGAACACTCCTGTAACTGGAACTGTTTTCATAGGTCCCTTGGGTGTTCAAGCTATTGAAGTTCGACTGTACAATGATGTATGATTGGGATCCATTATTATGTGGTACTTTATTTTCAAGATGGCATTGAAATTATGTTGAAATAATGTTGGTACCACGATACAGAGGAAACTGTGATACAATGAGAACACGCTATACATGTAGATCCTGATGATTATACAAAGTATTTGAAGTACGTGTATATCAGATTTTTAATCTGTATTATCACGGATTTTAAATGGGTATGGGCGTTGAATGAGGATGTCATCACTATTTAATCCACTGGAGCCATTGGTCAACCAAGACATTGTGAAGGCATTTTTTCTCCAAAACAAAGTTCTTTATAAATGGAATTCACTGCAATTGAATTTTGAAGTGTAATTCTGAAGTTTACTTAAGAGACTTTTTATTGTCTGGTGCCAATACTGTGAATTCATTTTTATTCGTTGGCTACCAATTGTCGTGGTTTTCGTGGGTGCCCCCAAACCACGAATTCAAATACTCAACGAAGTATTATTTTCTTGTGCAGGATTCAAATACGAATGAATATAATGAAGGGCCTGGTCAACGATCGAAGACCATAAGCCTTGCACTTGTACCTGAACCCTAAACAAAATGATATATCCCCGACAAAGGTAGATATGCATTCTATTGAACCTTTTATAGCAGCAAAAAAAGTAAAAATGCTTTATTTGCAAGTGTTTTCCAGTTAAAAAATTAGCGGTAACTGGCTTCCTATTTTGTTTTTGAATTACGCTATAGTGTTGATTTCCAGTTAAGAAGTTTGGACAGGAACCATTTCAATTTGTTTTGATGATATATTATAAATAAAAGTTTTAATTATGTTCTGTTGAAAAGGACATGTTTATTTTACAATCAATTCAGGTGTCTGTTTATAAATGGTTATGTCAGATGATTACCTAATTACATAATATCTACACATTACTTTGAATCGTTAATTACAGGTGACACTTTAATTACAGGTACATTTCTAAAATTTGGTGTTTTGACATCAATACTAAAGGTACTGAACATGAATTTAAGAATTTTTATCTTATTTATTTAAATTAAAAAAAAAATTGGAACAAATGGCAATCAACGAATTTACGTATACCACGAAATGTCTTTTTTCCTCTACCCACGAAAATTGATATCCACGAAATTATATGAATTCACAGTATGAGAGAGTTTGATAAGAAATGAATTACTGTTCTTGAGGATTTTTAAAATGGCAATATTTCTGCTGCAACAAATCTTTAAGATCTTCATTTTAATTTACAAAGGTATCATTATTTTACAGAAATTACCAACAACAGATACGGTTTGATTGGATTTGGTGGCACCCCAAGATCGGCATTTGGTCGCAAATCAGCTTCAGTTGCCCACACTCTTGAAGGCAATATATTCAGTGAATCTAACAACTTTGCTAAAGGAAAAGAAACGCTGAAGTTTGGTTACCACTTCACTGATCCACTGGAAGCTATTTTGACTGCATCTGATATGCCATTCCGTGTAGGAGTATCAAAAACAATTGTCCTTATCCACTGTGGTGAATGCACAGATTCCAAACTTGTGAGCTATGATCACCTCAGACATGTTCTTTCTACAAGGGACATAACTCTACATATCATAAGAGATCAGGATATAAGATTGAAAGGAAACAATAGTCCAAAGAACATTATAATGGGTATGTTTAATATTAGATTGAAGTACTACAAAGCCTATTATTGAGACCCAAAACTTTTAGTATGAGAATTTTGCTGAAAAGTAAGTACTTTTATTTGTACACACCAATTTTCGTGGTTTTCATAAATATTACGATTTCGTGGGTACTTAAATTCATTGTTTCTAATTCTTTGCATTAAAACCAATGGAAAAATGCATTTCATTGGAAACTTAGTTTCGTAGTTTAAGCAAACCAAGAAATCCACAAAAATTGGAACCCCATGAACAATAGTACTTTCACAGTAGTTAACACAAACAAGGTATACTAATGGAAAAAGGTATGCATAACTCAAATTTGCATCCTTTTAAATTTTAAGTAGCATCATATTGTTTCAATTGTGTCTTTTCTAATACTTAACAATGACCAAGAAAATATGATCCATATTTCCAAGTATGTAAACCCAGTTTGAATTGATAAAACCCAAGGATATTGAATGCCTATGAAAACTCAATAAGAACTTTCCAATTTTACACATATTTTTAGTTCGCCTCAATGAAGTTGAGGGTCACTATTGGAGTACCCCCGGCATCCTCGTCCGCGTCTACGTCCGCTTCCGCATTTAAGTATATATCTTGGTAACTATGAAGGGTAGGATCATCAAACTTTGTATACAGATGCATCTTGGGCTATCTCACAGCCTCCAAGAAAATGAGGTCTCTTTGACCTATATTTTCCGCTTGAATGACTTACATTCAAGTTTACGTCCGAGTTCAGATCTCAGTCACTATATATGCTAGGATCATGTAAGGTTGCAAATGCATGCATCTCTGATGGTAGGTCAGCATCCAGGCAAAATTAGGTCACTTTGACCTATATTTTCCGCTTGAATGACTAACATTCAAGTTTACGTCCGAGTTCAGATCTCAGTCACTATACATGGTAGGTTCATGTAACCTTGCATATGCATGCATCGTTGATGGTAGGTCAGCATCCAGGCAAAATTAGGTTACTTTGACCTATATTTTCCGCTTGAACGACTAACATTCAAGTTTACGTCCGAGTTCAGATCTCAGTTACTATACATGGTAGGATCATATAACCTTGCATATGCATGCATCTCTGACGGAAGGTCAACATCCAGGCAAAATTGGGTCACTTTGACCTATATTTTCTGCTTGATTGACTTACATCCAAATTTACTGAAGAGTTCAATCTCAGTCACTGTACATGTAAGGATCATGAAAAAGAAAGGAAATGGGGTAAATGTCAAGGAGACAACATCCCATATCCAGGTTAAAACTTGCAAATGCATGCATCTCTGACAATGTGCCATAACGAGGTGAACTTTGTAATCATTGATTACCTATGTTATATAGAATAATGGAAGTTTTGTTTGTAATACAAGAAATATTGGCGAACAATAATGGACGAGCCCCTTGTGGGCGAGTCCATTTTGTGAGCCAATATTTCTTGTATTACAAACAAAACTTCCATTATTCTTTTTATTGGTAATTAACTAAAACATTTAATAGGACAAATTTTGAAATTGAATGTAAATTTCCAACAAATCGTGAAATTGACTAGTATTGATTATTAAAGGAATTTGTACCATCCGTTAAAAGTCTCTGTAAGATGTATATTTCTTTGTTTCATTGATTCTGATTGACAAAGTAGGCGTGGCCTTAGATACTTTTGCCAATATTTTTTTGTATTCGGACAGTAGCAAATACTGAAAAATATTTGCTTCGTGAGATCAAAGGAAACTCATACAAATTACCGATAATTAAAAATATTTCCAGGTTTTGATAAAGACAACAAGTATATGATGAAACCACTACCAGACATGTCATCTAAAGATGTTTGGATACCTGAAGATTCCTGTGTGTCACTGTCTCTGATGTCTGATGGTTCATTATTCCACTCCAGTGGATTAACTGATCGTAAACTCCGTAACAGGAAGTGGTTCCTAAACACTGTCAGCAAGAGAATTAGTCAGAAAGCAAAACCTAATGAATGTCAAGTTTGTCAATGTGTAGCAGATCATACTGGCATGGCAAAGTCTGTCTGTAGAACATGTTATTCAAGGGTATCTGATGTAAGTCTGTTTATCTGTAGAATTTCTTGTATAAAATAACAAAATACCTTAGTCACTGTAACTTTAATTTCTGCATATGACCATTGTGACAACTTAACAGATCAAATCAAAACAATTGGAAGACTACCCTTTACAAACCAAAACAATTGGAAGACAACCTGGTACAAACCAAAACAATTGGAAGACTACCTGGTACAAACCAAAACAATTGGAAGACTACCCTGTACAAACCAAAACAATTGGAAGACTACCCAGTACAAACCAAAACAATTGGAAGACTACCCTTTACAAACCAAAACAATTTGAAGACTACCCTGTACAAACCAAAACAATTGGAAGACTACCCTGTACAAACCAAAACAATTGGAAGACTACCCTGTACAAACCAAAACAATTGGAAGACTACCTGGTACAAACCAAACCAATTGGAAGACTACCCTGTACAAACCAAAACAATTGGAAGACTACCTGGAACAAACCAAAACAATTGGAAGACTACCCTGTACAAACCAAAACAATTGGAAGACTACCTGGTACAAACCAAAACAATTGGAAGACTACCTGGTACAAACCAAAACAATTGGAAGACTACCTGGTACAAACCAAAACAATTGGAAGACTACCCTGTACAAACCAAAACAATTGGAAGACTACCTGGTACAAACCAAAACAATTGGAAGACTACCCTGTACAAACCAAAACAATTGGAAGACTTCCTGGTACAAACCAAAACAATTGAAAGACTACCCTGTACAAACCAAAACAATTGGAAGACTACCCTGTACAAACCAAAACAATTGGAAGACTACCCAGTACAAATGAAAACAATTGGAAGACTACCCAGTACAAACCAAAACAATTGGAAGACTACCCAGTACAAACCAAAACAATTGGAAGACTACCCAGTACAAACCAAAACAATTGGAAGACTACCCTGTACAAACCAAAACAATTTGAAGACTACTCAGTACAAACCAAAACAATTGGAAGACTACCTGGTACAAACCAAAACAATTGGAAGACTACCCAGTACAAACCAAAATTTGTATTATCTGACAGAGCACAAATAACCAAAAAAATAGCTAAGGATAGAGCTATGCAAGATGGAAATACAACCAAACAATCCTAATCAAGTGCTGCTTTCTTTTGGCAGTCCAAAAGTCATTTGGTTGATTTCTTTAAAGTCATTGTGGTTTTGTCATATTTCCTGTCAAGAATTGACAACTAAAAATTTTTCTTTGTATATAACATTTTGAAGTTTTTTTAAACATTATCATTTTAATATTTTGGTTCACAATTCATTCAGTATGATACAGACATGATATGCTTTTTAATGTAGATAGCAATTTATTTATACTTTAAGTTGATGTTGTTTGGACCTTTTCAAATCTTTTTTGATGGTTTAATTTTTCATAACAATGGTTTATGATTTTGATATCTTCTGCTAAACTTTGTAAAATACAAGATATTGTATTTTTGAAATTATATTTGATTTGATTTTTAAATCTTCTGCCCGTATGCTTCAATTTATCGTCAGACATGTGTCTCGTATTTTCATCCCCATGAGATTTACTGATATTCTATATCTTGTTTTCATTTGCAGTATCTACCCAATTGGTGGAGTACTCTGAAACATCCAAACAAAATACAGAACCAGTTTGAAAAAGAATATAAGGTATATATATATTTTAAATATTGAATAAATATTTTGGATTTTTTAAGAATGAAATAGCAGTCTTTCAGCTACATCAAGAAGAACAAAAAAAAAAATCAGATTTTCATAAAGTTTGATTTCATATTTATCCCCCTAACTATTGAAAAGTGTTGTTTTTATTTGTATGATCAGGTTAGAATTGTGGTATGGAATTAGTTAGCAGTAATATTACAAGCATTTTAAACTCTGCTTGTAAGATGCAAATTTTGGAATATTATTTCTTATTTTTTGAAACGGAACAGTTCAAATTTTAGCTATGTTGGGATTTGCAAGACAAAAGAAAATCAGTTGTTTTTTACCGACATCTGCTTTACAAAATGCAGCTGCAAAACTGTTATGTCCATACATACTATACTGTACTTCATTGGCGGATCCAAGGGGGAGGGGGGTTCCGGGGATTGGAACCCCCCTTTTTTTGGACAATCATGTATTTTTTAATGAATATCCTGGTGTTTTACTAAGAAATACCCCGAAAATTTTCGTGCCTCGCTCCGCTCTGCGAAATTTCCTTACATTTCTAATTAGAACCCCCCCTTTTCAAATTCCCTGGTCTGTCCATAAATCTCTAAATTTCTTAAATCTCAATAAAGAGCTTCAAACTTATATCTGACACCAACACCTGCATCATATATGAAATATCAATATTTTCAGCACCTTTACTCTTTTTATGTTTGTACTGCAAAAAATCAAAACTCAGATGCTCGGATTCTTTTTTCACAAATTCATTCGCCACATGATAATGTGATCATGTGTGTTTCACAGGAATTTGCAACTTTACATTGATATGCTATGTAACTGATGTTCACCTATCAAATTGATTGAATTTAAATGAATATGAATGAAATGCTATTACTTTTACATATCAAAAACTTTCTGTTGAAACATATAGACCCTTTCACGATAACTGCGGTCCTGAATTTCGCACATGCGCTCATATGCCTTTGAGTGGGTAAAATGCAACGTCATAATGTATGTGACGTCTTGATTAATTGTCCTACGACGTCATTTTTGCGGGAAGTGTTATCATTTTCCACTCAAAATCGTAGGACCGCAGTTATCGTGAAAGGGTCTATTATTGTCCATTGTGTATGACCTTACCGGTCTACTAGTTCCTATTGTGTAAACAATTTAGCAATTTGAGTAAGCTGTACCTGTTATTTTTTTGACCAACTGGTATTGCTGGACTACAACATATA